>RJVU01072175.1:224413-238553 GCA_003731715.1 Anabarilius grahami
TTCAAGAAAACACACCTTATGTGCCCAATATTGTATATTAATGAAATATAAAAGGTAAACTATTTACACAGGTTTTGCTTTAAAGCACTAAAGAGAGTCATAAGGCTGTATTTGTGGTTCCTCTGAACATGAGGCAGTGTTTCAGCACTGACTGATGTGTATCTGATAGTGTTCATATAAGCAAGAGAAGCATCTGACACCACCAGCTGCTTTTCTGAAGATGTTGTAAGGTGTCCAATGAGGAGATGCAGATCTGAAGCACAAAGCTTGAGTCTACACAGGCAGTCTATGGACCACATTAGTAAAACTGCATGTATGCACCTTATTTTGCAAGGCTATTGTCTGTGAATGTGCGAGACTTCTGATTCATTTGCAGCTATTCGGATTCATTATCAACATGACCAACAAACAAACACAATACTTAAGCATAATAACACTTCCATTTTTAAGCAGAACACTGAATGGACTTGTGAATGTTTGGGGAGTAAACATGGATGAAACTGGTAGATTGACTCATCGCCATGATTGTTGGACTGAATCAGGCTGCGTCTCCTCCATCTCTATCTCTCCTGTTCTTCAGTCTCTAACATCGGTCTCAACTCAAACGATTGTGCTGCATTCTGGTTCTGGTTTGATGGGTTATGTAGAGTTTCATCAGGGATGGCCTTATTCTGTGTTCAAGAGGAGACACGGGAGTTAAACATTATCCACATGACTCCTTTCTGCTATAATATATCTGCTTTAATATAAGGAAAGTTGCTTGAAAGATGAAATTACAAACGCTTGACTGTGACACTTTTCAGTTCTTCTGGCACCCCAGAAAAAAAGCGTTTTTTTATTACCAGTTCATTAAAATGAACTGAAAAAAAGGTAACTAAAAGTACTTCGTGAGGCTGAAACACCCCGTTTCCAACAGCTTGCTGGGATTTTCCATCGAGATAAAGTCAGTCTGACACAAATGATAATAATTCACAGTCCAATTAATAATAACATATATTTAAATAATGAGACAGAGCAGGAGTAAAAACATATGTCTGCTGGGTATTTTTATTTTTTAACTATGTTTATGCATTATTTCACAGACTTTAGAAATGATGAGTTATACGTTTGAGATTATGTATTCAAGAACCTTCTACATGTCTGACCAGTTCACACTGCAAAAATTAATTTCTTCCAAAGTATTTTTGTCTTATTTTCCAGCACAAATATCTAAACATCCTTAAATCAAGAAAGTGACTTTACACATTGGCAGTTTGATTCACGCTCTGAACCACTGATTCGAAACAAAAGATTCGTAAAGCTTCGAAGCTTCATGAAGCAGTGTTTTGAAATCACCCATTACTAGATATTGTTGAATAAAGTTGTTATTTTGTTTTTTTGGGGCACAAAAAGTATTCTCGTCACTTCATAACATTAAGGTTGAATCACTGTTGTCACATGAACTGTTTTAATGATGTCTTTAGTAGCTTTCTGGGCATTGAAAGTGTTAATTATCTTGCTGTCACTGAGCCATCGGATTTTATGTAAAGTATCTTAATTTGTGTTCTGAAGATGAACGAATGTCTTACGGGTGTGGAATGACATGAGGGTGAGTAATTAATGACAGTAGTGTTGTCACAATACCAAAATTCCAGTAGTCGGTACCAATACCAGTAAAAATGTAAGGTTCTCGGTACCAATTTCGGTACCACAGGAAAATCTGTTGGAACTATTTTACTATTTTATTACTAGCCTATTTAAAAAAAACATATTAAAGGGTTAGTTCACCCAAAAATCTTCGTTAATCTTCGGAACACAAATTAAGATATTTTTGTTGAAATCCGATGGCTCAGTGAGGCCTGCATAGGGAGCAATGACATTTCCTCTCTCAAGATCGATTAATTAAACATATTTAAATCAGTTCATGTGAGTACAGTGGTTCAATATTAATATTATAAAGAATTTTATTAGAATATTTTTGGTGCACCAAAAAAAAAACAAATAACGATTTATATAGTGATGGCCGATTTCAAAACACTGCTTCATGAAGCTTCAGAGCGTTATGAATCAGCGTATCGAATCATGATTCGGATCGCGTGTCAAACCGCCAAACTGCTGAAATCACGTGACTGGTGCTCCAAACCGCTGATTCGACACGCTGATTCATTATGCTCAATCATTTTTGCTGTATAAACACTGAAACTGATTTTGTCTGTTGTTTATAAACTTAAAGCTACTTGTCTGAAGAACCTAAAAGTGCAGCTGCATCATCATAATTTCATCTACAATGCAGGTTAGTGACAAATCTCAAATAAATACAACGTTATATGAGATATGTACCTGAGAAGAGTGATTCTGCTCCGATCTTCTGGCTGGATTCTGTGTTTAGAAAAAGACATGTTAAATACATAACGTAAATCTCATATCAATCAATATCAAATAAATATTAAATCTTATATGAAACTTTAAATATATACTGTATATTACTAACCTGAAAACGCTGCTGAACTTTCTTAACGACTTAAAAAAGAGGGAAATATATTTAGTGAATCACTGTGAAATCGACCACTATTATACACACATCAGACTGTCTAATGGCTGATTCATGGATTTAGAAAAGAAAGAGCTATTAATTCACCTACACCTTCAAGAATGTAATTTTTGCAGCACCAGTGTCACCAAAAATAATGACTGTTTTCAAACAGGTTTCTCAAACCGCTATTGGTTGTACAGAAAAAATTAAATAAACAGACCCAGTGCCTTTTAAGCACCTGATTTATAGCAAATAAAGAAACACACAGAAACTAAAGATCAGCCTGTTAGACTTCAATGTTATTTAAACTAGTGGTTTATACATATATATAGTTCATACTCACAAGGTTCGAAAATAATTAACAGCAGCACAAATGAGGCAAAGATGCATTCAGAGGAAAAGACAACTTTTCTCAGATCCTCCATCGCACGCTCACCATTAACTGTGAAATTAAAACGTTACAGTAAATACAAAGTTTGATCACGCTAAAGGCCCCGATATACTTTTTCTATCGAAGAACAAACTGGCCAAATCAGGCCAAAATGAAGTTCGTTTTGTGTTTGTTTCAGGAGTTCGAAACAGATTGCCAAAGCCAACTTTCCGGAAAAAACACCTTCGATTGGTCCATGGCGATGATGTAATAAGTGGGCGTGGCTCCGCCTTCTTTGCCATTGAAATCTACTCTGGGTCATTTCTTCTATTCAGTCTGTTGAGGTCGGACGTCCACGAGTAAAAACATGAACAGACTGGAGAGCCACTTTGTAGTACAAAAATGAAGTTGTAATTATAATTTAAAGAGACACTGACACTGTTTTACCCGTTTAATACAGTAAAGCTGCTGCTTTAAAGCAGCATGATCAGATGCTTTCTTAACTGCTGTTTTCTCACCGTTGTCATTTTAGTTGTGTGTTTATTTTGTTATTGAGAGGAAAGCATCCTCACAAAGCACATATTTAAATATTCATCTAAACGTCGCTCTCGGACACGTGGACGGCATCAGGTCATTTGCTAACAGTATATCACAGATCACGTATTTCTAACTTCTTTTTACCTCAAAGTGAAGAATTAAATAAAACCTTGAGTATATCGGGGCCTTAAACCATACAAACTTCTCTATTTGTAAAGTGTGCTTGTTCTGTGATATCTGTGCACTTGCTTTAATATTTCACAAATTTTAGTAAAGAGACCCCTGGAAAAAAATCATGTGTAAAAAACTCTTGACACGCCACCTCTATAATCAAATGATGTCAGTCTTATGAAATGTGGAGATGGGATCAAACATTTAAAAGATGTAGCCCTGAATAAGTGCATTGTTTATTTATACTTGTTATTGAAGACTGAACTTTTGATTCACATTACAGTTTCGCTCAAGCAAAGTCTTCCTTTCGGTTTTCAGTGTGATGTAAAATGGTTATGAAAACTCACCCATTTTCAAGAACAGCTCGGTCATCAATGCAAAAGAGTTGACTAGAACAACAACAACTGATCCGATAATGTGAACAATGTGTCTAAAAGGAAGATCTGTAAGGCAGATAAAAAATAAAAAAAAAAACACAAAACTGGTATGAAATAAAAGGTTTGCAGCCATTTTTAATAAATGTATAGAATACGCAGAAGTTAATAAAGGCTAATCGATACTGTACCCAGGTCACCAAATGAGTGTTTCAGGACCACAATTCCCCAGAGAACTTGAAGAAATGCAGCTACGCAGACCCATCCTTCACAATCTACAATTGGAAAAAAGCAGAAAACCATTAAGGTTTTATAGTATCAACTTTAATTGGACATTTTTATGTAATTGTAGCCATTATTGTACCTTTTTCTTTTTTCAGTGCTATCAGGTACGAATAGACCATTATTGTGTTCACTACTATCATGAAACTTATCCACGCAACTCTCCTGACCGAGCGCAAACCTGAAAATGCAAAAAAATGTGAAAAAATTGCAGATAATTTTGGATCATCTTAGACCTGACAACAAATGCTCATTAAACAACTCATGAATTAGTAGATTTAGCTTTTCCTGAAGATCTGACATTCATTTGTACTCTTATTCAACAGTGAGTAATTTAAAACCAAAGGTATTGCTATTCATGACAGTTTAAGATAAATGTATTTTCATTAAATTATCTATGATCAGTTATTGATGCAGTTAAAACCCAATTCATTAAATACTTACATTCCAGTTTTTCCACACATCTTTCCAGTTATATCTGGTTAAAGTTAGGAACAGTGGAAAAACTCCAACAACAAAAAGCACTGTATATGGAGAAAAACAATAGGCTTTAGAAACAAACAGTCAACACAAAATTATTTACTAGTGAGTTGCTTATCCTTCAGAAAATTAAACGAAATTCAGCTGTTTTGCCTTTTATTCATTTTCCCTGATTTTGTGATTTTATGCAGATTTACAGATCAATAAATTAAGCTATCGTTTAGGTCAGTTTGAGCTCAGAAGTATAGGTTCATTATCACTGATAAACCTATTTTCCTTAAATTAAGGGAAAACATTTATTCACTTACAGTGTTAAGCTATAAAAACTAACAAATGCTGAATGGTTTTAAAATTATTAGAAAATGGAATTAGATTATGAAGGTAAATGTGCATTTACTTTTAAATTTTAATATATGTAGACAAAAGTTTATATGTGCAGAATGGTGATGCATTGATATTTATGCATTTGGCAGACGCTTTTATCTAAACTAAATCAAGTTACCCAGATAGCAAGCAATTTTAATACAAAAATCAATGTTAATGGCATTGAATCAATGTTACAATGTTATGTTGGTTCAACATCATGCTTGCACTCTCAGAAAATGAAACAAGTTCAAGTGACAAAGCCACACAGCCTGAAATCAATTGAAGATAAAAGAAGACAATAAATCTCTGAAGATCTCAGCAGAGGATGATTAAACAACTCCACAAACAGCATTACAGCTTCACTTATTACTAACAGGTTGACTTTATTTCTGTCATTCATCTACAGAAGTTCTTGTTGAGAATTAGCAGAGGATTAGATGTTGATGTTTTATTATATATGGTTGGTCACCATTATGGTGATCAGTGTTTCTTTATTTGGGCAGTTTGACTTTTGGCTTTTTATGTTGAGTTTATGGTCTTTGTAACTATGTTTGCCAAAATACATAATTTGCTGCAAAGACAGACAGAAACAAAGATGATCAGGTGATATAGTTTTCAGCATCATAAAGTAGAAGAATTTGCTAATCTTATGCCTGACCAAAAGTGGTTATTTGTTATACACCAACAATTCTTTCTGACCACAGATCAGACATTCTGAATTTAGATTTTTTTTTATACATTATGGGAAAAAAATTATCTTTTGACACACAGACATCAAGAATCAGCATATGAATCTCAAAATGGTGACATGCCGCAATACATGCTGAGAGTTTTTATGCAGCATGAAGCATGTCATCATTGCTGAGATTCATATGCTGATTCTTGATGTCTGTGTGTCAAAAAAAAATATATTTAAAAATCAAAAGTCAGAATGTCTGATCTGTTGCAAAAAAGTATTGTTGGTGAATATGATCTATTAATAACAAATAACCACTTTTGGTCAGAGATAAGATTAGTAAATTATTTTACTTTATGATGATGAAAACTATATCACCTGATCATCTTTGTTTCTGGCTTTCTTTGCAGCAAATTATGTGTTTAGGTAAACACTGTTACAAATACCACAAACTCACATACAAAGTCAAGAGTCAAACTGCCCAACTAAAACAAACACTGATCACCATAACGGTGACCAATTTAAAAAAAATTATTTAAAACTTCAACATCTAAACCTCTGTTAATTCTCAAAAAGAACTATAGATGAATGACAGAAAAAAAGTTAGTCTGGTTAGTAATAAGTGAAGCTAGTAATGCTCTTTTTCTTGTGTAATCATTCTCTGCTGATTTATTGACTTTTATTTTCAGTTGATTTCAGGCTGTGTGGTTTAAAAGTCTAAAGCTTTCCTGTAGCTCAGTGGTTAGAGATTGGCACTAGCAATGCCAAGGTCATGGTTTCGATCCCAGGGATTGCACATACTCCGAAGTTGTAGTATAATAGTCGCTTTGGATAAAAGAGTATGCCAAATGCATAAATGTAAATGTAAATTTAATTGTGTGATACAACGAGATCAAGGGTGGATTATAGTTTCTTCAATAGTTGATGCAAAACTACTGAATCTTCTCTGAAATACGCTACAGTATTTTTTTTTACAGAATACAGTTCGTTTACAATTTTTTAATTGACATAAATTAATCCAAATGTTTATAAAAATGTCTCACCTCCGCGGGCAGCTCCAAAAGCGTAGAAGAGGAAGATGAGTTGTAACGGAGGCAGAACATCATGGCCGATATCAGACACGAGGTCTAAGACAGCACGCATACGGCCATCTTTATTTCGAATCAGTTCAGCCAATACTGCATCAAAAAATAGTAATTTAATTAACATCGTTTCATTCAAAATAATCACGAAAGTGCAATAAACAGTACAACAAGAGGGACTGAGAAATTCACTGGACTGAAAAATCCAATTTGAGTTAGCATAGAAAAAGAATAGACCAGCAATGAATAAACTCCTGAAATAAGTTAATAAAAAAAGTGCTTATTCTGTTGTTGAAGTTTATTGATGATTTACATGTTTTTCTCCAGCTAATAGTCTCCAGCACTCAATAAAAATCAAGTGGACAATGTAGGACATATAATGCGGAGATTTCTCTAATGAATGTTTGAATAAAGTGATATGATACAGAAATACTTACAGAAAACGATGTTCGTGATGCATATCAGAATCATTATTGCAAAGAGGATTGTTATCAGGACTCTATCAGATTGTTCATAACTCAGACTTTTTTCCCAGAAAGACTGAAAAAGAACTAGGACAAAGAAAAAGATGCTGTTGATTGAGCTTAACTTGAACTGAAACCATTTCAAGTTTCTTTAATGAGAGTATTAATATCACTGAGGATAATATAAGTGGTCGATACTGAATAAACCTACCTGAATAAACAACGTTTGTAAAGAGGGAATATTGTAGATGAACAATGCAGTGAACAGCTGTTTTACGATTGCCTGTAAACGAAAAAGGTCTTAACTACAAAACATATCATTTATGTGAATAAACAAACAAACACTTGAAACAGAAACATTTATTTTCTGTTCTTTTGNTGAAACCTTTTCAAGTTTCTTTAATGAGAATTAATATCACTGATGATAATATAAGTGGTCGATACTGAATAAACCTACCTGAATAAACAACGTTTGTAAAGAGGGAATATTGTAGATGAACAATGCAGTGAACAGCTGTTTTACGATTGCCTGTAAACAAAAAAGGTCTTAACTACAAAACATATAATTTATGTGAATAAACAAACAAACACTTGAAACAGAAACATTTATTTTCTGTTCTTTTGCCCATTTACTGACAAAGATCTGCTCTGGAAATTCTGAAAATCATCAAATCAACTCATTTGAGCAACTCGCTGATAAACTAAAATGCAGAGGCTAATTACACTAAATGAAAATAGCAGTATTTTCTTTCAACTGAGTCTAAATAGTTGTTAGATGCTATTTATACTTTAAATAGTGGCAGATACAATTTGCACCTTGGTGTATTGTAGTATATTATAAAACAATATGCAATACCATATGACATACAAAGTCGAAATTATGACAAAAAGTCATAGCCATGACTTTTATCTCATAGTTATGACTTTAAGTCAATTTCGACTTTTTATTTCATGATTTCAACTTTGTCATAACTTCAAATTAGTATGTCATAACTTTTTAAGTCTTAATTTTAATTTAGAATGTAATAATTTTGACTTTTTAAGTTATAACTTTGTATTAGTATGTCAATTTTGACTTTATCTCGTAATTGACCATGTCAATTTCAATGTTTCATCTCATAATTATGACTTTCTAATCTCATAATTTTGATATAGTATGTCATTTTGGACTTTATCTCATAATTGACTTTTCATATCATCCTTTCAACATTTTATCTCATAATTATGACTTTATAATCTCATAATTTTGATTTAGTATGTCACAATTAAGATTTTAATTAGATTTTTTTCTCATAATTAGGACTTTTTAGGTCATTTTGGACTTTATTTCATTATTTCGACTGTCATAACTTCAAATTAGTGTCATAATTTGATTTATGTTATAGTTTCCTCTATCTCCTAAGTATGACTTTTTAAATCTTAATATCAATTTAGTCAATTTTGATCTCGTAATTGACTTTTCATGTCATAATTTCAGTGTTTTATCTCATAATTATGACTTTTTAATCTCATAATTTTGATTTAGTATGTCTACTTCGAATTTCGAATTGGTATGCCAATTTTGACTTTTCATCTCATAATTATGACTACTTATCATAATTTTATTTATGTCATTATGATTCACCAGAGCATTTTTTTTTCTTATTTGGCAAAAATAGGCTTCCATAAATACACAATAGGAAAGGGAAAAAAATTTTGGTAAAAGGCGGATTCTAACTTATTCTCCACTCCACTGATCCTGTTATCAGACGGGTTTCTTTTGTAATTTTGTTTGGCTCAATCAGACATTGGTGGGCGGAGTTACTGTAAATAGCCTCTGCCAACAAGACAGGCTATTTGCCCTTGGTATAAATAGACACTCCAAACTAATGATTTAAAATGACAAACCTGGGAAATGTTCTGAATGTGGAGACACCCATAACAGCAGAAGAGGCCTCAGAAAATAATGAGCACAGCAAGCAACAGTCTCACTCAGAAACCCTAGGGAGAAAAACATAGGATACACTAATTGTGACGACATCTCATGGTTCTGGTTTATTCTGTTCTGCAAAACTATGAATGGACACAGTTTACAATTTAAAACAAAACTTAATTGGCATGGCTAAACAATACAAGTTTCCTCATCAGTTATATTATTAGATGCATGATTGTCGCCAGTGGAATACTGACCTTCAATAACACCCCAGAACCAGAAGGCAAAAAACATAATGAGGTTCGGTGCAAAGACTGAGGAGATCTGAAGAAGCAGATCTAGAGAGAAGTACTTCAGTCAGAAGTGCTTAATTATTTAAACTTTTTTTTTTACCATACTGTATTAGCGCAATTTAACAAATGTTATACTTTCACATAAAGCCATAAACCTACTGACAGATAAACAAAATAATTTTGTGCAAACATACTTGGCCTTTGTAATCTGTGGATTTGATACCATAGAGTTGTCAGCAGCAGTGCAGATGCAGATGCAATGATACAGAGAATAAACACAATAATGTGTAAAACAGAGTAACCTGTGAAACAGAATTAAAACAAAATTACTGCCGAGTCATACAGTTTTCACCTGAGATTTGGAGCCAAATTACAGGTGACTTTAGAAAGATGGCGCCACTATTTTATTTCTGCACATAGATATATAGGTCTGTTAATAAAATCTGTTGACTTTGACAGTTTCTCTAAGACTGTATAAGCCTATTATTTTTTGAGACAAGCTATTAAAATTCTTCATTGAACTAAATCTGATTAAACTCATGGATCAGTGAAGGCTGTTTTTTGCTCACCCAGTTGCTCCACTTCTGCAGTTGCATTGGCAGAAAAATTTCCAGCATTCGCGTGACAGATGTAAACCCCTTGGTCCTCGGTTCTGACACTCTTCAGTCTGAGAGAGAAGTTTCCTTTAGGGATTTCATCGGTGAAGAACTCAACTCTGTCTCTGTATCGCTCGTCTGCTGGTAGAGTTTTATTCTTTTCAAAAACCAGAATCATGATGTTTCCATCCATTTTCCTCCAGGAAACCTCTTGAATGAGTTCAGGTGGGATGTGAGAGTCCACAGAGCAGTTCAGAGTGACGTCTTCACCCACAGACGCTGATACGAGATGATCTGATCCTGAAACACTCAAATGTTCTGGAAGAACAAACTAAATATCAAAACAGTGAAATTCATTCGAAAATATTAGCCAAAACTCTGAGATTTTCACTCACCAACTTCTTTAATTTGAACCAGGGTTTCATCAGACTCCTGCTCAGTGTAAACTTTACACCTATAAAAACCCTTATCTCCAGCTCTCACGTTTTCCAGACGGAGGGAGAAGTTTCCATGTTTAATTTGATCAGTGAAGAAATGAGCTCTGTGATGATAATCCTGATACTGGGCGTCTGGTCGACTCTCATAATCTTGGTACACATGCACCAGAGTATTCAAGTCTGTTCGTATCCAAATCACCTTCAGTCCTTTCAGAGGTAAGGCTTCATCAACATAACAGGGCAAAACCACTGAAGATCCCAGAGGAGCAACCAGAGGAGCAGATGGACCTTTCACTAAGAACCCTAAAAACACAATAGAAAACAATCACATGAGAGAGATAGAAGAAAAGATTACTTTTGAAGATGCGTCCCTGTTTGTTCTATGCATAGCCTACCTGTTTTGTTAAAGTTTTACAACTACAAGACAAGTGTATATCTTATGTAAATGGATACGATACTTACCGTCACAGATCATAAATAGTGCTGCCACAAACAAGCATTTATGTAAGTGCATGTTCAAGTACAAAACAGGCTATCTGCTGTAAATGAAAAACAAAGTTACAGACATGTTGCGAAGAAGCAGCCGCACGTCGGCCTCCCATAGGATAGATCTGCTTTCACTTTCGTTCCTAAAAAAGTTTTAAAGGAGCTCGATCACTTCCTGTAGATACGCGAGAGGAGGGAACATCGAAAGAATAGCTAGTGAGATGAAATGTGATAATAAAACATTAAAACAAACAAGACATCGGCATGAATTTGGCCTCAGAAACTTAGAAAGCTCGTAGACTGTGGAAGGACGGCTCAAACAACTACTCACCTGACAATCATATACGCTGGGCTGAAGAACTATTTAAAATTTTGTCAGTTCTGTTTCTTTAAACCCAAACCGCAGCTCGTGACTCTTTAGCTCCGCCCACAGCACTGACGGCAGATACGCCTCTAGGTTCTCGGCTTTTTCCGGAAAGACTCGGTTTAGCGTATCTATCTTTTATAAAAAATACTTTTCGGAGTTATGAAGGATGCTTTGTATAATATGTACTCAAGATTAACATGAGATTGGCAGAAACTGTGTGACACCCCCCCCCCCTTAATAATAATAAAAAAGGAATTTAAATAGTTAAATGGTCAAAACTCATGCCAGATTGATTGATGATGTAAATGCAACTATTTTCTTAACTCAAGTATCTGGAAATTCTCACAACTAGGCTACTCCTTTAGTTTTTTTAATCTGAGGAGGAAATTGGTCTTCTATATTGCTATGCATTGCTGCTCGATTTTAATTGTAACGATACAAAAATTGCAGTAACCATGTTAGGACTTCCATTTTTTCGATCACACAACAGCACAGATGCCGTGAACTGGGAACTGACTACCACGTGCACGTGGACTACACTGCCCAAAATGACCTATTGTAAACAGGAAGTGCGTCACGCAATTTCAAATCCGTAGAGCTCATACTTTTTTTACAGTCTATGGCTCATACTGAATGATCAGTGTTTCAGAATTACACAAATAATAGTGCTTTATTGATCATTCTTTCTGTAGAATTAAAGTGACTTTTTGTGTCGGTTCTGGTAGCAGATATTCTCGATCTTTGACTCCGAGGAACTGATTCAACAACATAAAGCTCTTCCTGTCCGGAACACGGACAGGATTTCATTTTACACCTAAAGATCTGGGTCCTAATAATCATCCATACAGAACCAGAACCAGCAGCAAACGCTGCTAGTGCAAGTATACAACAATTAGTTCAAACTTTGACCTTCAAATAATCCTGGAATGTTTTCATCAAAAACCTTAATTTCTTTTCGACTGAAGAAAGAAGGTCATGAACATCTTGGATGACATGAGGGTGAGTAAATTATCAGGAAATTTTAATTTGAAAGTGAACTAATCCTTTAAAAAGTCGGTTTATTCTCGAAAACCCTCCAATGTGCACTCTTAGAAGAAAAGGTTCTATATAGAACCAAAAAAGGTTCTATCAGGCGCTTCATATATGAAACCCCTAAAAGGTTCTATATAGAACCCTTTTTAAGGGTTCAATCAAAAGAACCCTTTAGGGTTCTTTATTGCCAGGAAAAAGGTTCTATATAGAACCTTTTATGGGTTAATTTTATTGATTTAGTTTTTATTTTATTTTAGTTAAATTTTATGAATTAACCTGCTTATATAGTTTATCACTCGAAAAACTTAAATACTTATAGGCATAACACATCAAAATAATATGTAATCATTTTAGACATTTTTATTAGCATTTACAATAACACAAGCAATATAAAACACACTGCAATTCATAGAGCAATAGTTAGAAGAGTTAACATAAAATAAATGTTTCTAAAAAAATTAACTAAAAGACTAGCTAGTAGAACTGTTTTTAAATTCGGAAGCGTTAAATGATAATTTAACATTCAGATAAGCATTTAAACAATAAAAACAAATGATCCATGGCAAATTCAGTACTGAGAAGGGCTAAATAGTGCTGAATGAAAGAAACTGCTTTTGGATGCTCCATACTAAACAAAAAGTAGACAGCCAACAGATACTTTTGACATCTCTGTGTTTTCAATCAGGGGCACGTCCATTTTGATGCTGACTCTCTTTGCGTTCAGGGGGCTTGACATCCTAAGATGGAGATGCAAGTCAGAAAAACATTTATTAGACTTATGGAGAGTACAGTACAACAGAAAACAGAAATAAATCTCTCACAATTACATCTTAAAACTTACGTGAATCATAGAGGAGTGTGTTATTTTCATCTTACTGAAGTAATGCTGCACTCCAGAGTCCATCCCTGCAGTGAGATGCAAACAGAAATATTAATTTATTATTATTAATTATTGCATTAAACATGGACAATAGAAAAACAAATACTTCAGATTAGCAGATTTACAAGTTTCCCAAAGTTGGTACTGTGATTAAAAATAATGTACTTTTTTGTGGCATTGTTTGCAGTTGAAGGTCTTTTCTTCATCTTCATTTCATAATGCATCTTCAAGAACCAAATACAGTGTTTAGCATAAATTAGGCCTTCAATTAATTCAGAAAAAAAAGTGTGCCATAACTGCAAACTCCAAATACTCACAGCTATATCCACAGAAGAAGCATCTTCATCAGCTCCTCTCTTTGTTCTTCGGGGTTTCTCTTGAATTCATGTTTATAACAGTGCGGTCTGGCTGTGATCACGTGATTTGACTGCTCCTGAAACATCGTTTTCTTATGCGTTTTCTAGGTCCAATACAATCTACAGTACAAAGAAAAGTGTATTAGGATATAACATGAACTCTCGCCACCATTATTGGTCAGTCCACAACCGTTTTTTAACAGAGATTTTAGGAATTCATGTAAGAAATGACAAACCTCCTGGCGGAGAATAGCGCAGGCCCGGACAGCACCGTAAACCACATTTCTTCTTTTTGCTTTTGGAAAAAAAACATGTAAGGTGTGTAAAAATATCAGGGATTTATGCAAATGTCATTAAAATAACCTAAGAGATATTAATTTTCTCACTTACCAATTTAATCGTCGTCCTCTCGAGCGCTGAGCTCAAACGGACGTCCGTAACGGTTGAAGTTTAAAATGCTGCGTTCA
>RJVU01072175.1:238840-250442 GCA_003731715.1 Anabarilius grahami
ATTAAAATAACGTAAGAGATATTAATTTTCTCACTTACCAATTTAATCGTCGTCCTCTCGAGCGCTGAGCTCAAACGGACGTCCGTAACGGTTGAAGTTTAAAATGCTGCGTTCACGCGCACTCTAAGTACTCGCGCAAGACGCGCGCGGCTGAAATCTGACACTGCGCGTGCAGACAGTACAGAACTGATCAGCGCATACACATGCAAGTTAATTGCTGTTTATGTCGAAGATAATTTTTTAGTGCATCTGTTTGGAGGGTTGAGTTATAAGAATTGACTTTCAGAGTAATTCCTACAGGATTTTCTTTAACCAGCAGATGGCAGAATTCTGCCCCTAGCGCCTAGATCCAGAAACAACATAGGCTATATTTAATTTAGATTTTTTTTTTCATTACAGGATAATGCGGCAATTATTTTTTCTAATAAACTTATTAAACTTGAAAATGTATATGAGTTTGTTTTCTTCAGAATGAAAGGTGTGCCTAAGTAAAATTGAAGTAAAAACACAAATATAATGTTCAATAGTGTAATCATTTAAATAAAGCACTAATAATGTATATAAAGCACATTTAGCCCAAAGAACCCTTTGTGCCAAAATGGTTCTTTCTCCTTATATAGAACCTTTTAGGCAGAAAGGGTTCTATACAGTTGGTTAAAGAACCTTAGGGTTCTATATAGAACCCCAAAGAACCTTTTTTTCTAAGAGTGTGGCTGAATTACAATTCTGCAAAGACGAGTGGGCCAAAATTCCTCCACAGCGCTGTAACAGACTCACTGCAAGTTACCGCAAACGCTTGATTGCAGTTGTTGCTGCTAAGGGTGGCCCAATCACTTATTAGGTTTAGGGGGCAAGCACTTTTTCACAGAGGGCCATGTGGGTTTGGATTTTGTTTTCCCTTCATAATAAAAACTGCGTGTTGTGTTTACTTGTGTTATCTTTGATTCATATTTAAATTAGTTTGATGATCTGAAACATTAAAGTGTGCAAAAAAAAAATAAAATCAGGAAGGGGGCAAACACTTTTTCACACCACTGTGTATATATATATATATATATATATATGTAACACNCCCTGCTCGTCACAATATATATATATATATATAAACTTCTAGACACAGGAACAGTTTCTTCCCTCAGGCAATCCATCTCATGAACACTTGACAATAAACGAGGAACACAAAACTCACACACACACACAAACACTTTATTTATTTTATTTTTAAAATTTATTTAACACATATTTACATTTCTAATTTACACCTAACATATCTGTACATAGCAAATTGCTTATTTTAATTTAATTTGTATATTGTGTCTTTGCTATTTTGCACATTGTCTGTATATTATATGAGGGTGAGTAAATTATCAGGAATATGTCTGTATATGTCTAAGTGGTGTCCGCAGAATAATATAGGTTTCATAGACAATTGGAAAAGTTTTTGGGGCAGACCTGACCTGTTGAAAAGAGATGGTATTCATCCCTCTCGGGATGGTGCTGCTCTTCTCTCTAGTAATATGGCACATAGTCTTAGAGCTGAAACATGACAAACTGGGGCCCAGGACAGGAAGCAGACGGACTGGCTAAACCGACCATCTGCTAGCTGCCTCACGTTACAGAAGTCAGATAAATCCCAACACATAGAAACTCTCGCACCTAGATATTATCATATAGAGACTGTGTCTGTACTCCGAATTAGTAAAAACAAAAACCCATTCCCATTTCCAAACCCATTTAATGGTAAAAATTTAATTGATGTTCAACAAATAAAACATAGAGATAATAATGATAAACAAATGATAAATCTTGGGTTGTTAAATATTAGATCACTTTCTTCAAAAGCACTTATTGTAAACGATATTATCACAGACAATAATCTAGATGTGCTGTGTTTGACAGAAAGCTGGCTAAAACCGGCCGATTACATTACTTTAAATGAGTCTAGTCCTCAAGGTTATGATTATCGACACAATCCTCGACAGAAAGGCAAAGGGGGAGGTGTTGCTGTAATTTATAGTAATATTTACTGTATCAGCCAGAAGTCTTTCAAATATAATTCCTTCGAAGTGATGGTGCTTTACGTAACATTATGTAAGTTGACATTTGTGCTGGCTACTGTATACAGGCCACCAGGACACCATACAGACTTTATCAAAGAAATTGCCGATTTTCTATCAGAATTAGTACTAGCTGCAGATAAAGTCCTTGTTGTTGGTGATTTTAATATCCATGTAGATAATAAAAAAGACTCATTGGGATTGGCATTTACAGACATTCTAAACTCTATTGGTGTTAGACAACACGTGTCAGGCCCCACTCATTGTCGTAATCATACTTTAGATCTAATATTGTCACATGGAATCGATATTGATGCTGTTGAAATTCTGCAGCAGAGTGACGACATGTCGGATCATTATCTAGTCTCGTGTATACTACATTTAGTTAAAGCGACTAAACTGCCTCCCTGCCATAAATATGGTAGAACCATCACGTCTACCACTAAAGATCACTTTATAAATAATCTTCCTGATCAGTTTCATCGCCTTAGCATACCAGACAGCTTAGAAGACCTCGATGTTGCAACAGAAACTATTGCCTCTGTCTTTTCCAGCACATTAGACTCAGTTGCTCCTTTGCGTTTAAAAAAGATTAAGGAAATTAATCCAACGCCATGGTACAATGAGCACACTCGGGCCCTAAAAACAGCAGCTAGAAAAATGGAGCGCAGCTGGAAGAAAACAAAACTAGAAGTATTTCGCATTTCGTGGAGAGAGAGAATGATTGAGTACAGAAAGGCCTTAAAAACTGCTAGATCTGCCTATTTTTCAAAACTTTTAGAAGAAAATAAACACAACCCTAGGTATTTATTTGATACAGTGGCTAAATTAACAAGAAATAAAGCTTCAACTTCTGATGTTTCCAAAGAGCACAGCAGTAATGACTTTATGAACTTCTTTACTTGCAAGATTGATAATATTAGAGAAAAAATTATAACCATGCAACCGTCTACTACAGTATTGTGTCAGACAGTGCATTGTAGTGTCCCTGAAGAAAAATTCAATTCATTTACTGCTTTAGGAGAGGAAGAATTGTCTAAACTTGTTAAATCATCAAAATCATCCACATGTATGTTAGACCCTATACCGACTAAGCTATTGAAAGAGATGCTTCCAGAGGTCATAGATCCTCTTCTTAATATTGTTAATTCATCTTTATCACTAGGATACGTACCAAAAACTTTTAAGCTGGCTGTTATTAAACCTCTTATTAAAAAACCACAACTTGATCCTAGAGAATTAGTCAATTACAGGCCGATTTCAAATCTCACTTTTCTGTCAAAAATACTAGAAAAGGCAGTTTCATCACAACTATGTTCCTTTTTAGAAAGAAATAGTATCTGTGAGGATTTCCAGTCAGGATTTAGACCGTACCATAGTACTGAGACTGCTCTCATTAGAGTTACTAATGATTTGCTCTTATCATCAGATCGTGGTTGTATCTCTCTATTAGTGTTACTGGATCTTAGTGCTGCATTTGACACTATTGATCACAATATTCTTCTAAATAGACTCGAAAACTATGTTGGCATTAGTGGAATTGCATTGGCATGGTTCAAATCATACTTATCTGACCGTTATCAGTTTGTAGTAGTAAACGATGAGATGTCATATCAATCACAAGTTAAATATGGAGTACCGCAAGGCTCAGTACTAGGACCGTTGCTTTTCACTCTGTACATGCTACCCTTGGGAGATATCATTAGGAAGCATGGCGTTAGTTTTCATTGTTACGCTGATGATACTCAGCTCTATATCTCTTCGCGCCCTGACGAAACTTACCAATTCGCTAAATTAACAGAATGTATAGCTGATATAAAAAACTGGATGACCAGTAATTTCCTACTACTAAATTCAGAAAAAACAGAGATTCTAATTTTTGGACCGAAAACTTCTTCACGCAATAACCTAGAATACTGTCTAACACTTGATGGCTGCTCTGTTAAGTCTTCGTCGTCAGTTAGGAACCTGGGTGTGCTCTTTGATACCAATCTTTCATTTGAAGGCCATGTTACTAGCATCTGTAAAACCGCATTCTTCCATCTTAAAAATATATCTAAACTACGACATATGCTCTCAATGAAAAATGCAGAACAGTTAGTTCATGCGTTCATGACCTCAAGGCTAGATTACTGTAACGCTCTACTGGGTGGTTGTTCCTCCCGCTTGATAAATAAACTACAGCTCGTACAAAATGCAGCAGCTAGAGTTCTTACTAGAACTAGGAAGTATGACCATATTAGCCCAGTTCTGTCATCACTGCATTGGCTTCCTGTTAAACATCGTATAGATTTTAAAATCTTGCTAATTACTTACAAAGCACTAAATGGTTTAGCTCCCCAGTACCTAAGCGAGCTCTTAATGCATTATAGTCCTTCACGTTTATTGCGATCTCAGAATTCAGGCCAGCTGATAATACCTAGAATATCAAAATCAACCGCAGGCGGTAGATCCTTCTCCTATTTGGCACCTAAACTCTGGAACAATCTTCCTAGCATTGTTCGGGATGCAGACACACTCTGTCAGTTTAAATCTAGACTAAAAACGTATCTCTTTAACCTGGCATACACATAACACATTATCAATTTATATTTTCAAATCCGTTAAAGGATTATTAGGCTGCATAAAATAGGTCAGCCGGAACCGGGAACACTTTCTATAACACCAGATGTACTCGTTACATCAGAAAAAGAATGGCATCTACGCTAATATTAGTCTTTCTGTTTATCCCGAGGTTTACCGTAGTCAACCGGATCCGGGCCGTATCCAGCTGAGACCAAGGACCGGAGCCATGACACGACCACAACGCAGCCCTGAAGTATCAGCAGAGATCGAGTCGACTAGATCATCCATTGTGAAGGCCTCATCGACACGACAGCCAGTAGCACAGTTCCTCAACAAACCGTCCATACCGGCGTGATGAATACGATCCTCAACTGGACATGACCACAACGCAGCCCTGAAGTATCAGCAGAGATCGAGTCAACTAGATCATCCATCGTGAAGGCCTCATCGACACGACAGCCAGTAGCACAGTTCCTCAACAAACCGTCCATACCGGCGTGATGAATACGATCCTCAACTGGACATGACCACAACGCAGCCCTGAAGTATCAGCAGAGATCGAGTCAACTAGATCATCCATCGTGAAGGCCTCATCGACACGACAGCCAGTAGCACAGTTCCTCAACAAACCGTCCATACCGGCGTGATGAATACGATCCTCAACTGGATGGAACTGAAATAAACACTTTGATTGGTGCGATCCTATCAGACTTATGATAGCAACCTGATTCGTAACAAAGCACTGTTCGCCAGAGGAGAACTGGCCCCCCGACTAAGCCTGGTTTCTCCCAAGGTTTTTTTTTCTCCATTTTAACACCTATTTGCCACTTGTTTGCCACCTGTTTGCCACCTGATGTCACCTGATGGAGTTTGGGTTCCTTGCCGCTGTCGCCTTTGGCTTGCTTAGTTGGGGACACTTGACATTTGACTTGACATTTGATATTCAACAGTATTCTTGACATTTAATCAACAGTGCTTCTGATCTGCCTGCATTGACACTATTCTTTAAGAGCTGCTGTGCAGCCAAAATTATGTACCAGTTATCAATGTAAAGCTGCTTTGACACAATCTGCATTGTAAAAAGCGCTATATAAATAAAGGTGACTTGACTTGACTATTATTCTTTTTATTATCTGTGTTTTGTCTTGTCGCTGTCACTCTGTTGCACTGTGGAGCTTCTGTCACTAAAACAAATTCCTAGTATGTGTAAACATACCTGGCAATAAAGCTCATTCTGATTCACATATACATATACTGTATGTATATATTAGAAAATATTTGGAATGGAATGCCTAATTGTTACGTGCTGGTGTTGCAAAGACGAGGCGTTCAAGGACTTCCAAGAGAAGCGTGCTGCTTATATGAAGATGTTGTAGGCTGTCTATGCAGGAATATAATAAAACTTCAGTCTTTCAATTGTTTGGATTGTAAAGTGAGTCTGTGCATCTTTCTTTACCATAAATTATACTTGAATTGATATCTTTTTCAAATGCAATGACATTCAGACATTTTAAGCTGATCTCCCGGCTTGACCACTGAATGTTTGAGGAGTAAACAGTGGATGAATCTGGGAGATTCACTCATTGCCATGATTGTTGGACTGAATCAAGCTGCGTCTCCTCTGTCTCTATCTCTTCCAGCCTCCTGTTCTTCAGTCTCTAACATCGGTCTCAACTCAAATGATTCTGCTGCATTCTGGTTCTGGTTTGATGGGTTATGTGGAGTTTCATCAGACACGGCCTCATTCTGTGTTCAAGAGGAGACACACAAGTTAAACAATATCCAAATGACTCCTTTCTGCTTAGAATATTTGCTTTAATATAAAGAAAGTTGTTTGCATATAGAGGGTATGCACGTGACGTCACTGTCGACCGCTACGACTGCGGTCACGCCAACTGAGTGGCACAAAGACTGAGCGGCAGCATTGGTTTTCAGCGTGAATGCCACGAAAAACACACAAAACACATCCAAAACGGAAAAGAGCTTTGTGATTGACTGTACAAATAGCTTTGACACAAAACCTGAAGTATATATTTACAGACTGCCGAAAGCTACAGAAAAAAGAAGCCAATGGATCACTGCAATTCACAGAAACAACTGGACTTCAGGCACAGAAACATGGATTTGCAGTTATCATTTTGTGTCAAATTGTTAGATTTTGAGGTAAAATCTTACCCTATATATTGTATTGTTATATATTGTGTTGACAACTGACCAATTAAAGGTGCCCTAGAATTTTTTTTTAAAAGATGTAATATAAGTCTAAGGTGTCCCCTGAATGTGTCTGTGAAGTTTCAGCTCAAAATACCCCATAGATTTTTTTTAATTCATTTTTTTAACTGCCTATTTTGGGGCATTATTATAAATGAGCCGATTCAGGGTGTGTGGCCCTTTAAATCTCATGCTCCACGCCCACGGAGCTCGCGCATGCCTTAAACAACATAAAAAAAGTTCAAACAGCTAATATAACCCTCAAAATGGATCTTTACAAAGTGTTCGTCATGCAGCATGTCTAATCGCGCAAGTACAGTGTTTATTTGGCTGTTTACATTGATTCTGAATGAGTTTGAGGCTATGCTCTGTGGCTAACGGCTAATGCTACACTGTTGGAGAGATTTATAAAGAATGATATATAAAGAACTTACAGACTGCAAGTGTTTAAAAATGAAAATAGTGACGGCTCTCTTGTCTCCGTGAATACAGTAAAAAAACGATGGTAACTTTAACCACATTTACCAGTACATTAGCAACATGCTAACGAAATATTTAGAAAGAGAATTTACAAATATCACTAAAAATATCATGTTATCATGGATCATGTCAGTTATTATTGCTCCATCTGCCATTTTTTGCTATTGTCCTTGCTTGCTTACCTAGTCTGTTGATTCAACTTTGCACATCCAGACGTTCTGCCCTTGTCTAATGCCTTTCATAATGTTGGGAACATGGGCTGGCATATGCAAATATTGGGGGCGTACACCCCGACTGTTACGTAACAGTCGGTGTTATGTTGAGATTCGCCTGTTCTTCTGAGGTCTTTTAAACAAATGAGATTTATATAAGAAGGAGGAAACAATGGAGTTTGAGACTCACTGTATGTCTTTTCCATGTACTGAACTCTTGTTATTTAACTATTCCAAGGTAAATAAAATTTTTCATTCGAGGGCACCTTTAAATATTTACTATCTTATATTCTGCATAATTTGGTGTTTTTAAATAAACACTGACAAAAACTATACAAGTTTTAGGGCTGGACAATATTACGATAGGCTATATATAACATTGATAAGTGATTACTCGGATTTAAACCTTATTTAAACTTATATTCTGCATAATTGGGTGTTTTTAAATAAACAACACTGACAAAAACCCTACTATAAAACTATATATGTTTTAGGGCTGGAAAATATGACGATATAACATTGATGTAAGTGATTACGCGGATTTGTAGTTATATCAAATATTCACAGGCAGATTTGCTTTATGTATTTCCCCGGCGTCAAATCAGGCACATATAAATGTCAGGAAACACGACTCCTGGCTGCATGTCAATATCCATGGATTAGGTTTATTTGACAAGTTGTAAGGAACACATCCAATTCCAACCTTTAGTGTAATTCGTTAGTTTTACTCGCATTTTCGCAGTTTCCTCTATTAAATCCAGTCACGCAGCAGGTTCTTTTGCCACTCAGTCCAGCTGAGGGAGCGCGTTTTCGACGGGAAAGTGACGTCGATGCATACCCTCTATAGATGGAATTACAAACACTTGACTGTGCCACCCAGACAAAAGTGACTTTAGATTATTGCTGGACTTTTCCATCAGGATTGGGGCAACAAAATAAAGTCAGTCTGGCACAAATGATAATAATTTAAAGATCATCTTTGCTCTAATAAGAACTGACTAGTCTTGGTAGCTTGAGATATCACAAATAGCTGATTTTAACCTCCAAAATATAACCACAGTGAAAAATATACATTATGGTTGCTTAAAATCAGCATGAAACTGAAGTTCCATCTTTTCATCCATATTGTGACACATAATCAGAGTGAAACTACCTCTACAATGAGAACTGTAGGGTAAGACTTGACTTGTCCATCAAGAATTGATTGGATGGTGGTTTGCTAATTGCTGCGATCATATGGATATGGATAAATCATTTAAATAAAATTATTATTTTATAAATTATCATTATAAATAAAAAAAAAACTCATTTTGATTTCTTTGTGAATTGAAATAATGAGACGGAGCAGGAGTGAAAGCATATATCTGCTGGGTAACTGTTATATCAGAATCAGAATCAGAAAGAGCTTTATTGCCAGGTATGTTTACACATACTAGGAATTTGTTTTAGTGACAGAAGCTCCACAGTGCAACAGAGTAACAGCGACAAGACAAGACACATAATAAAANAAAAAACTCATTTTGATTTCTTTGTGAATTGAAATAATGAGACGGAGCAGGAGTGAAAGCATACATCTGCTGGGTATTTTTACTTTGAACTGTTATATGCATCATTTCTCAGACTTTAGAAATTAAGCATAATACATTTGAGGTTGTGTACATCATACTACATGTCTGACAAATTCAGACTGCAAGAAAATATTTTCTTCCTCTCAAGAAAATAAATAGAATAAGTACATATTTGTACTGGAAAACAAGACAAAAATACTAAGAAAATCTCTTTTTTTTTTCAGTATAAACACTGAAACTGATTTTGTCCATTGTTTAGCTGGTGCTTATAAACTTAAAGATACTTTTCTGAAGAACCTAAAAGTGCAGCTGCATCATCACAATTTCATCTATGATGCAGGTTGGTGACAAATCTCATATAAATACAACGTTATATGAGATATGTACCTGAGACGAGTGATTCTTCTGCGATCTGTTCGCTGGTTTCTGTGTTTGTGAAAAGACAGGTTAAATATGTGAAGTAAATCTCATATAAATCAACATCAAATAAATATTAAATCTTAAATGAAACTTTAAATATATACTGTATATTACTAACCTGAAAATGCTGCTGAACTTTTTTAATGACTGAATAAAAGAGGGTAATATATTTAGTGAATCACTGTGAAGTTGATCATTCTCAGCTAAAGCACCACTGCTATACACACATCAGATTTTATAATGGCGGATTCATGGATTTACAGTAGACAAGAAAGAGCTATTAATACACCTACACCTTCAAAAATGACTTTGAAGTTGAAGTATATAATTTTTGCGGCACCAGTGTCACCAAAATAATGACTGTTTTCAAACAGGTTTCTCAAACCGCTATTGTTGTACAGGAAAAAAAAATTAAACAGTCTTTTAAACACCTGACTTACAGCAAATCAAGAAACACACACAGAAACTAAAGATCAGCCTGTTAGACTTCACTGTTATTTACACTAGTGGTTTATACATTTATATAGTTTATACTCACAAGGTTCGAAAATGATTAACAGCAGCACAAATGAGGCAAAGACGCATTCAGAGGAAAAGACAACTTTTCTCAGATCCTCCATCGGGCGCTCACCATTAACTGTGAAATGTGAATGTTACAGTAAATACAAAGTTTGATCACGCTAAAGGCCCCGATATACTCAATCGAAAAACAAACTGATGTGACATAATTTTGAACCAAATCAAGCCAAAACGAAGTTCGTTTTGTGTTTGTTTCAGGAGTTTGAAACAGCTTGCCAAAGCGAACCTACTGGAAAAGTAAGAAAAACTGCAGTTTTCTTACCGCTGTCATTTTTGTTGTTTATTTATTTTTGTTTTGTTTATTGTTATTGAAAGGAAAGCGCACAGCACATATTAATCTAAACGCCTCTCTCAGCAGTGTGGATGGCGTCAGGACGTTCGCTAACAGCAGTGACATTATGTTGTTTGAGTAACATTAAACAACACTGAAAGCAGCAGGTTTATTAGGCTGCTGTCACTTTAAGACTAAAAGCACAGATCTAATATAGCCTACTGACAAGCATTCAATTACTTTTCATTCTGTTTATGCTCACTTAAGACATAACCAACTACATTTATGTGAAAACTCACCAAGATTGGCACTTTGACATATTTTTGTGTGTATTTGTCCATTTAAGCGCATACCTGAAGTTCAAAGTAACCTATACTTGTCTGTGTTTCTCTCTTTCTCAGATCGAGCACACAGAAAGCTGCAGGGGAACAGCGTCTCTTTCACAGCTCAATACACCTTTAACTCTTTTTTAGTATCGAGCTCAACTGTATATTACACAACTGTATATACATGACTGTATATTACAACAGTCATGTTACATCACTGATTTGATGACAGCACACTGCTTTAAAGGAAAGGAACTGGATGCACCAACATGTTTTCATAATCGTTGGGAGCCGAAGTCAAAACTGAAACTAAAATTCTATTATTCGCATAACTAGACATTAAATCTTGAAGAGCAAGGGGGGCCCCTGGTGGTTCAGGGGCCCTACACAACTAGCGTACTTTGTGTATAGGGAGGACCGGCACTGGTTAACAGTACCACTGCTCACAAATTTCGAACTTCTTTTTACCACAAAGTGAAGAATGAAAAAGTACTTTGCCATGAGTATATCGGGGCCTTAAACCATTCAAACTTCTTTATTTGTCAAGTGTGATATCTGTGCACTTGCTTTAATATTTCACAAATTCTGGTGAAACGCTCTGAGACCCCTGGAAAAAATCAAGTGTGATAACCAAACTCTTGACACGCCACCTCTAAAATCACATGATGTCAGTCTTATGAAATGTGGAGATGGGATCAAACATTTAAAAGATGCAGCCTTGAATAACTTTACATTACAGTTTTGCTGGGGCAAAGTTTTCCTTTCAGTTTTCAGTACAATGTTAAATGGTTATGAAAACTCACCCATTTTCAATATCAGCTCGGTCATCAATGCAAAAGAGTTCACTAGAACAACAACAACTGATCCGATAAGGTGCACAACGTGTCTAAAAGGAAGATCTGTTAAGGAGATT
>RJVU01072175.1:250706-268938 GCA_003731715.1 Anabarilius grahami
TTTGTCAGATTTTATAATCTGGATATCCCGACCTTACAAGCTCGGGTCCTCTCGGTATGACGGCGGCTTCTGTCGAGCTCCGCCATCATGCCACTCTAGAGGGTTAGCTCCCTCCTTTCAAGTGTAACATAATGGGTTCGACGGCCTCGGCCATCTCACTTGTCCGCTGGTTCCCCTGCGGTGTCCAAGACAAGTCCAGTCGTTCCCTGCCGTGGCACGGCGCGGTTGAATTCGTTCCCCATACGCAGTATGAGTAAAGTATCGAAAGGGAACGTACTCGGTTACTAACGTAACCTCGGTTCCCTGAGATACGGAACGAGTACTGCGTTCTATGCCGTGCCACGAGGCTGCGGCTTCAGTGTCGTCGCTTCAGTCGAATGACCTGAAATCCTATGGCGAACTGCCCGCTTATATAGCCATACGCCCCGCCCTTTCTGGCGAGCTTTGGCGCGCTGCATCGCCATAGGCTCGCGCGGCTCTGCCGCGCCGTCATTGGTTCAAAAAGTTCTCAAGTTTCAACCAATGGCCGTGCAGTTACACTGCGCTATTGAAAAAGGCTTCAGCAGCGGGAAAAAGGAGACCTTTCCCCATACGCAGTATGAGTAAAGTATCGAAAGGGAACATGGATCCATCATGCCTTGTTACCAGTGTGCATCCCACAAATCTCCATCAACTGCAAGATGCTATCCTATCAATATGGGCCAACATTTCTAAAGAATGCTTTCAGCACCTTGTTGAATCAATGCCACATAGAATTAAGGCAGTTCTGAAGGCCAAAGGGGGTCAAACACAGTATTAGTATGGTGTTCCTAATAATCCTTTAGGTGAGTGTATATATATATATAGAACAATACACAAGTTAATAAAGACTAATCGATACTGTACCCAGGTCACCAAATGAGTGTTTCAGGACCCCAATTCCCCAGAGAACTTGAAGAAATGCAGCTACACACACCCATCCTTCACAATCTACAATTGGAAAAAAGCAGAAAACCATTATGACTTTACAGTATCAACTTTATTTGGACATTTTTATGTAAATGTAGCCATTATTGTACCTTTTTCTTTTTTCAGTGCTATCAGGTACGAATAGACCATTATTGTGTTCACTACTATCATGAAACTTATCCACGCAACTCTCCTGACCGAGCGTAAACCTGAAAATGCAACAAAAAAAAAATCATTTTGGATCATCTTAGACCGGACAACAAATGCTCATTAAACAACTCATGAATTCAACAGTAAGTCATTTCAAATACTTACATTCCAGTTTTTCCACACATGCATCTTTCCAGTTATATCTGGTCAAAGTTAGGAACAGTGGAAAAACTCCAACAACAAAAAGTGCTGCATATGGAGAAAAAAGAAAAAACTCATGACGCTACTGAAGACACTAGGCTTTAGAAACAAACAACACAATGAAATTATTATTTACTAGTTGCTTATCCTTCATAAAATTAAAACTAAATTCAGCTGTTTTACCTTTTTTTTCATTTTCCCTGATTTTGTGATTTTATGCAGATTTACAGATGAACAAATTAACCGCTTTTGGTCAGAGATTAGTAAATTATTCTACTTTGTGATGATGAAAACTATATCACCTGATCATTTCTGTCTTTCTTTGCAGCAGATTATGTGTTTTGGTAAACACTGTTACAAAGACCATAAACTCAACATAAAAAGCCAAGAGTCAAACTGCCCAACTAAAAGAAACACTGATCAATCATTTTCAATAAATCATCAACATCTGATCCTCTGTTAATTCTCAAAAAGAACTGTAGATGAATGACAGAAATAAAGTCAAACTGGTTAGTAACAAGTGAAGCTGGTAATGCTGTTTGTGGAGTTGTGTAATATTTTATAAAAACGTCTCACCTCCACTGGCAGTTCCAAAAGCGTAGAAGAGGAAGATGAGTTGTAACGGAGGCAGAACATCATGGCCGATATCAGAAACGAGGTCTAATACAGCACGCATGCGGCCATCTTTATTTCTAATCAGTTCAGCCAATACTGCATCCAAAAATAAATAAATAATTAATTGAATTAACAACGTTTCATTCAAAATAATCATGAAAGATTTTTTAAAGTGCAATTAACAGTACAACTATAGGGAAATAAAAAAATTCACTGGGCTGAATAATCCAATTTGAGTTAGCATAAAAAATAAGAACAACTCAGCAATGAACAACCTCCTGAAATAAGTTATTAACAAAAATGTGCTTATTCTGTTGTTGAAGTTTATTGATGATTTACATGTTTTTCTCCAGCTAATAGTCTCCAGCACTCAATAAAAATCAAGTGAACAATGTAGGACATATAACGCTGAGATTTCTCTAATGAATGTTTAAATAAAGTGATATGATACAGAAATACTTACAGAAAACGATGTTCGTGATGCATATCAGAATCATAATCGCAAAGAGGATTGTTATCAGGACTCTGTCAGATTGTTCATAACTCAGACTTTTTTCCCAGAAAGACTGAAAAAGAACCAATAATAACCAACTGCAGAACCGCAGAACAATACGTCATGACAGTCTGAGGACAACAGCGCCAGACTAACCACCTGAGGCCGGAAGTGGGCGGAGTAACAGTCTCACGCCAGGTGTGGGCGGAGTTAGCGACAAACAAGCAACCACTCATGGCGGAAGAAGAGAACATGGTAAAAAGTTTCTTTGTGTTGTGTTTTTAATCGATCACGTTTATTTGTTGTGTATCGTTAACACTTAACATGACTCAAATATTTTGTAAATGGGCTTCAAAGTCACTTTATCGCGTCTTTTGATATTTTACCAATCGTCTCACGTTGCTTGCGCCCAGGTGAAAAAATACTATATTCATTTATAGTAAATACTATAGTGTTTTGAACCATACTATAGTACTATAAGTACTTGAATTAATTTATTGTGGTAATTCTATAGTTGCTGTGATAATATAACAGCTAATATAAACAAATTACTTTACCCAATATTGTACTAAGTTTTCTACAATTTTAGGGTATATTATACTACAATAGGCTATACACTACAGTTTACTGTAGTAAAAACTAAAGTATACTACAGTATTTATGACAGTTTATCAGTTCACTATAGTTAATACTATACTATTCTGTAGCATTCATTAGCGTTGTAAATACTATACACAGCATACAAAAAATTACTATAGTATGGTTCAAAAACACTATAATATTTACTATAGTATTTTTTCACCTGGGTGGTTACATATTCATGGTTTGTGATTTTACTTGTTTTTGGTGCTGTATTTTATTTAATTAGTTACATTTTACAATACTGATCAATGTTTTTGTGGATTTTTAGAGGCATATCAGTATTGGGAGATGCTCCGCTTTACTTCATTTACTGCGATGCAAAACGTGCTGCAACATTTCCACTGTCCAGTGTTCTTAAACCGACCAGACGACGGTACAAGTTGAATGCACACCTTCAAATTCACTTCAAAAAGGCTGTTGTTCATGGAGGTATGAATGTTTCTTTTGTATTCTGAATTTAAAATGTTGTTTTTGCAATGCAGTAAGTAGTAATTTTGACTTTAGAAGAACAAAACTTGTTTCTTTTATGCAATTTTTTTGGTTATATATTTAAGTTTTTCTGTTTTGATTTTGCAATGCAGTAAATTGACAAGCAGAATCACCCCAGGACAGTGGAAGCTGATCAAAAACAAGGTTAGTTTCATAAGACTTTCATTAACACATAAGCTACTTATACAGATGGTGTGTTGTTATATCTGTCAAATCTTTTCAGCAATAACTTAATAATACTTTATTGTTTTAAAATGTTCCGTTGACCGGCTCTGTGGGATCTTCATGTTAATGATAAGAAAAAGAAGGAAAAGTTAAATGTTTTTAAAAATGTATGAACTTCTCTTTTCATTAGAATGAAAAACATATATGAGGGCTTTTAATACTTTAAATAGTTAACCCTGGGTGATTATAAACCCCAGGTAAACCGAATGTTTTCATCAAAAACCTTTCTTTTCGACTGAAGAAAGAAAGACATGAACATCTTGGATGACATGGGGGTGACTAAATTATCAGGAAATTCTAATTTTAAAGTGAACTAATCCTTTAACTAGTACTGAAACTATTTCAAGTTTCTTTAATGAGAGTATTAAATCAGAGACCTCTTTTTGATTTAAAATTGGTGTTCCTGCATTAGTGCTATAGCCTCTTTCTTCCCAAATCTTCAAAAAAAAAAAAAACACGAAGCACAGCAAAATAATATCTGCTGTCCATGTAAATATTGCACTTTTTGCCTAGTCTACATGCCTTGGTCAGAGATATTAATTCTGCTACGTGGGCAGTGGTATTATCAGGCATTTTTTTCTGCTTTCAATATTTGCGCAATGTCTACTACTGCATATCCTGCTCTTCTTACTCCATTTGCCACGTGTTAGGATGCAGTGTCATATCTTGGTCCTGCAGGGGATCTATCATTGTTCTGTTTGGCTTGTTTTGCTCTTGGTCTGCACAATGACATTGTTCTGTCACCAGGTCACCTGTTAACTTATCTATCCCCCTAGGAGAAATGTAGCCACATTTTTTACTCTTGTTTTAGTAAAGGATATGTGAGGTTGTTCTAGGAGCATACACCATTTTGACCATCTATGTAGTGTAACCCTTCCCATTGAGAGCATGAATAGCACCTAATGTTTGCAATGGATAATTAACTGATTGTGTAATACTACTGGTGCTGTACTCATTACAGCAAGAGCAATGGCTTCTAGGGCTGTTACACATGGGGTGAAACCTTGTGCAACACTATCTAAAGTAGTACTGTAATACCCAACTGGTTTTAATTCTGTGCCCCATGGTTGACACAATCCTGCGGACATGTAACCTTCTGCCTCTGCTATAAACAGATGAAATTTAGCCTGTCTAGGATATGCAAGGGCAGGGTCTTTTTTCATTTCCTGTTTCATACACTGAAATTGCCTGTTCTGTTAGTTGCACATAGTCAGTGCCCTTAGTGTGTTAAACACGCCTAAATGCGCGGTCACACTAGGCTTTGAACGTGCAAAATTTATTCGGATGGTGTAGCGGTCGTGATATGACGTCACGGCCTACAGCGTCTTTTTTATAAACATGAATTCAAGATAAGTTAACTTAAAGTAATAAGATAACTTAAAGTAATTAAGATAACTAAAAGTCATACATTCAAAATGTAAAAATATATAACCTACTCGACTTTACGGCAAAAATATTATTCTTTTAATTCAGCCAAGAGGTCATGCCGTGACGAATCGATCTTCTACTGGTTGCACGTCTTCACATGATGTGAATTCGCAGGTCAGAGTTCACCAAACTTGAACTTTGTAACGCAGCGTAATGCGAAATTTTTTCGCACGAGCTCGCGTTTCCGGTCTGACACATTCATATGTGTATGAATGGAAGTCAATGGAATGAAAAGTGCAGTGTGACCACACCTTAAAACCAGTATCAGCTCAGATAGTGTTTTTGGCAACTTCAGTTTTTCTAGGGCCTTAGTTCTGCTCTGCAAAGAAAGTCTGCCTTCAGAAGATATAGTCTACCATAGAAATGTCACAGATGTTTTAAAAAGTTGAGCCTTTTTTCATCCTCATGTAGCAAATCTAGTAATTTTTTAAAATCTTGCTTGTGAGTTTGTTCATCCTCACTACATATCAAAATATCATCCACATATTGAATTATAGCCTCCCTGAGCATTCAGATTTTTTTTTTATGAGTGTGGAACGACATGAGGGTGAGTAATTAATGACTGAATTTTCATTTTTGGGTGAACTAACCCTTTAATTTTACTCACTTAAACAGTCGCTTTGCATCTCAAGAAAATGTATCTTGATTTAAGAAAGTTCACCATCGGACGTCAATGAGTAAAAACATGAACAGACTGGAGAGCCACTTTATAGCAAAAAAATGAAGTTGTAACTATAATTTAAAGAGACACTGACACTGTTTTACCCGTTTAATACAGTAAAGCTGCTGCTTTAAAGCAGCACGATCAGATGCTTTCTTAACTGCTGTTTTCTCACCACTGTCATTTTAGTTGTGTGTTTATTTTGTTATTGAGAGGAAAGCACGCAGCACATATTTAAATATTCATCTAAACGTCGCTCTCAGACACGTGAGCGGCATTAGGACATTTGCTAACAGTATATCACAGATCACGCAAGAATGACGTCAATTGCTGCTTTCCGGCATACACCACGCCTATCAAGTAATGGTACTGTTGGCAGTGGAAACACAAGCCGGTGTGGTGCTGAATTCCTACCCCTGCCAGATTATTACCCCCCTAGTATAGGTTTAGGATTAGGCGTGGGGTTGGGATTAGGCAATCAGATAGCGACTTCAACAAGGGGGGTAATAATTTGGCAGGGAGCTGAAATTCGGCACAACACTGGTCAGGGTCCCAAATCGTACATACTGTACTGAACTGAACCGTACCGATCGGTGGAAAAGAGCCATAAAGGTTTGTTCACACCAAGAACGATAACTATACAGATAATGATAGAGATATAGTTCTAAAAATCCTTATCAATATTAAGTTCACACCACAGCTATAACGATGACGAGAAACGACATCATCTTTATAATTATCGTTCTTGGTGTGAACGGGCCTTAAAATATCAAATAGTTTGCTTTCATTAAAAAAAAGAACTTAAACCCTGATCATAACAGGAAATACATGCATAATTCATGAACAGAACCCTCAGGTGTTCTGTGATTGACATGCAATAATGCAAATTCACAATATGACACACCTCAAATCATCACAAACGTTAGTCTTTCTCACACAGACCACTGTGTAGAAATATTGTGATTTTCCAAAACTATAGATTTTGAAATAAAACTCTGTGTGTGTGTGTGTGTGTGTGTGTGTGTGTGTGTCATTTAACTCTCTAGTGCAGAAACCAGTGAAATGTGACACCGGGTCTGGTGTTTGAAATCAGTCCGTACATGTCACACTAACTCATACAGCCTTCCTTTACATGTTTTTATATTCATTCAGTCTGTAATACAGTCTACCAAACACAACAAAATCTCTAAAACACCCAGCACATTTTCCTTTTCTCTATGTGTAACAAAAACTGTCTGTAATAGAGTCTCACCATATAATGTCATGTAATAATTAGTGTTTCTGTATACTGTAAAATAAGCTATATAAGAAGGCAATTAAAAGAAATACAATGTGTATGTCTCTATCTTCTCAAAAATACATCTTATGGCTATAACATACAACTAATGTCTAAAAAGAGTGCCTTAAAGAGTTTACACACTAATAAAACGGTCAGAATGTGCATTAAAACATTCTTTAAGTGGCTTTTGAAACAAAATAAATAATGAAAAATGCTTTTGTTCTTGCTGTAAAAGACAAAGTGAGCTGCAGTCGCCATCTGCTGGTAGTCAATTAGATTACAAGACTGAGAAAGAGATGTACTGACTACTTTTTATTATTTTTTAAAAAAATATATATATATTAAGAAAAATATTACACAGCTGTGAAGAAAATGAACAGTCATCATATGATAAACATAAGAATATTAACAGCAACATTTTAAAAGTAAGATGAATTTTGTAATAAGCCTATGTGGAGTAACAAGAACAAATACACTTTTTTTTACACAAATAGATGAAAGTACCAGTTGTTCTTAATTAGATGATGTGTGCCATGTCCTCAGAAAGAACAAGAGAAGAAAGGCTCCGGGCCCAGACAGCGTTTCACCAGCCTGTCTGAAAATCTGCGCTGACCAGCTGGCCCCCATCTTCACAAAGATCTTCAACAGGTCACTGGAGCTGTGCGAAGTCCCCTCATGCTTCAAACGCTCCACCATCATCCCCGTCCCAAAGAAACCCAAAATTACTGGTCTTAATGACTACAGACCTGTGGCTCTAACGTCTGTGGCCATGGAGTCATTTGAAAGACTGGTTCTGGCTTATCTGAAGGACATCACTGGACCCTTACTGGACCCCCTGCAGTTTGCTTACCGAGCAAACAGGTCTGTGGATGATGCAGTCAATATGGGACTGCATTATGTTCTCCAGCATCTGGACAGACCAGGGACTTATGTGAGGATCCTGTTTGTGGACTTCAGCTCTGCTTTTAACACCATCATCCCATCACTCCTCCAGCCCAAACTAACTCAGCTCTCCGTGCCCACCTCTGTCTGTCAGTGGATCACCAGCTTCCTGACAGACAGGCAGCCGCTAGTGAGGCTGGGAAAATTCTCATCCAGCACCCGCACCATCAGCACCGGCGCCCCTCAGGGCTGTGTCCTCTCCCCACTGCTCTTCTCCCTCTACACCAACGACTGCACCTCTAAAGACCCCTCTGTCAAGCTCCTGAAGTTTGCGGACGACACCACAGTCATCGGCCTCATCCGGGACGGAGACGAGTCTGCTTACAGACTGGAGGTTGAACAGCTGGCTGTCTGGTGCAGTCTTAACAACCTGGAGCTCAACACGCTCAAGACAGTGGAGATGATCGTGGACTTCAGGAGAAACCCCCCTGCTCTCCCCCCACTCACCATCATGAACAGCACTGTGACTGCAGTGGAGTCATTCAGGTTCCTGGGCACCACCATCTCACAGGACCTGAAGTGGGACATTCACATTGACTCCACTGTGAAAAAGGCCCAGCAGAGGTTGTACTTCCTTCGCCAGCTGAGGAAGTTCAACCTGCCACAGGAGCTGCTGAAACAGTTCTACTCTGCCATCATTGAATCCATCCTCTGCACTTCAATTACCGTCTGGTTCAGCTCAGCTACCAAATCTGACCTCAGAAGACTACAGAGGGTAGTCCGGTCTGCTGAGCGAATCATTGGCACAACCCTCCCCACTCTCCAAGAACTGTACTTATCCAGAGTGAGAAAAAGGGCAAAGAAGATCACTCTGGACCCCTCACATCCAGCACACTCCCTCTTTGAACTGTTGCCATCTGGTCGACGCTACAGAGCCCTGAGCACCAGAACGACCAGACACAGGAACAGTTTCTTCCCTCAGGCAATCCATCTCATGAACACTTGACAAACATGGAACACACAACACTATTACACATTATTTACTTAAAACACTTACTTATATTTCAAATTTGCACACATAACTGTACATACAATTGTCTATATTATATATTGTTTTTTGCTTTTTTTTTTTTACTTTGTCTATCTTGTAAATTTGTATATTATTATTTTATTCTTTTTATTATGTGTCTTGTCTTGTCGCTGTCACTCTGTTGCACTGTGGAGCTTCTGTCACTAAAACAAATTCCCAGTATGTGTAAACAACATACCTGGCAATAAAGCTCTTTCTGATTCTGATTCTGATTCTGATAACAATTAGCTAAAGGTGCTTATTCCTGCTTATTTGAGGGAAACAGAGGTGGAAAATGGCGCAAAAGGCAAGAGAAGCTGTTATACCTTTTATTTTACCATGCACTTGCATAAACATCCCATCCGGAGGGGCTGCCATTGTTGTTTCGCGGGCTGTGTGACGTCAGAACCCGTAACTGGGAGTCCATCGATCTAATACGAGTTCCGAACAAACTTTTGAGTGAAAATTTGCATGATTACCTCAAGTCAGAAATGGATTCTGCAGATATCATGCCTGCTGAGGTAATATTTCCTCCTCTTCCCCAAACTCCAAGCGAGTCTCCTTTAATTAAACAACAGAAGATAGAAAGCCTTGATACTGCCAGTGTTCTCTCGCAGTTCAAAGAACTCTCGCGTCTAATTAACAATCGATCTGATGCACTGGAAAGAATGGTGGGTGAGAATGCACGAGCGATCGCGAGCATGAAAGAGACCATCACTGAAAACACCAAACAGATAACCGACGTGAAGACAGCTGTTGAGTTTGTGAGTGCCGAAGTTAATGATTAAAAATGTTGAGACGAAATCGTCTGAGCAAGAAAAACGTCTCTCTCACCTCGAAGGATACACGCGTCGGTGGAATCTGAGAGTTTACGGGATCCCCGAAAAGGAGAGGGAGGATGTTCGGGAGAATATCATCCAGGTATGCCAACAACTTTTACCAGAAGCAAGGGAAAAACTTCCATGTTGACACTGTACATCGACTCGGTCGTAAACAGATGAGCAACGACAAACCTAGAGGGATCATCGTTTAGTTTACCTCGCGCTTCTATCGTGACGCAGTTTGGCGAGCAGCGAAGGACTCTCAGTTTCTCAGAAACAATAACTTAAAAATCTCAGAGGATCTGTCTCCGATGGATAGAGAAAACAGAAAGAAACTGTGGCCTCTCGTAGAACAAGCACGGCGAGATAACAAGCGGGCCTATTTTGTAGGAGGTAGGGCCTTTGTGAATGGCATGGAAATATTCCCACCAACTTGAATTCCCCTTTCTTCCTTTCGTTTACCTGCTCCAATCTAGAGTAGCACTGCACACTTTTGTACTTAAGGAGTTTTATATAAACAAACTCGTGTGCTTGTACGCTGAACAGCAATGCCTTTATTCTGTTAATCTACCTCTTTAGATCTCAACCCTGTTCTAATGGGTTTAGTTTAGAATTTGTTGAACAAAACGAGGAGCTTTGGTGATATCGCTGTTTAGCAATGTGTGGATTGCCTGTTCTCCTGTTATATTATGTTCTGGTGTTAATAATTTATGAATATTTATTTTGTACTGCACTACATAATTACTTTGGTATCTTTTGTTAAAGAATTTGCTGAGCCCCGTTATGCGCATACTTCCTAGATAAGTGCGTTTTCTTGCTACGTTATTTGTATAATATTTCTTGAAGGTTTTATTTCATTTTTCCTGTTTTTTTTACTTTTTTATATCATGGTTCTGTCTATTATTTCTATTAATGTGAGAGGGCTAAGAAACCTTACCAAACGCAAGGCTATCTTTTTATACCTTAAACAGTTTAACTCTGACTTCTATTTTTTGCAAGAATGTCATTCAGTTAAAGAAGATTTAAATTTTTGGAGATCACAATGGGGCATGGACCTTTGGATGTCCCATGGAACTTCAAACTCAGCTGGGGTTTGCGTCTTACGTCATCGCTTTAATGGGAAAATTCTTTTTTTAGACTGTGATCCAAATGTCTTTTACTTGAAATTTCAGATACTGTGTTTATTGTTACCAATCTCTACGGATTTAATCAACAAAAGGAAAATGAAAATTTCTTTTATCGAATGGAAGAACGTATACTTTTGCTGTTAAATTATTACCCCAACTCTTATTTGGTTTTCGGAGGCGATTTCAATGTGGTTATGGACAATAATATTGATTTGGCCCCCCAAATCTAATACGCCTAACTCCAACTACTTAAAGATGTTCATGCAAAGATTTTCTTTGGTTGATAGCTGGAGAGAAACCCACCCATTTTTAAAAGTATTTACATGGAGTAATAACTCTCTCTCGTGCCAATCTCGCATTGACCTATGGCTTACTTCAAAGGACCTGCATAATATTTCATCTGACATTATACCTTCGCCTTTATCTGATCATAAATGTATTACTATTCAAATCCATCTTTCAAATAATATTAACTCCTATAGATCTCCCTCTTATTGGAAGCTTAATAATTCAATTCTCTCTTATGATGAAGTAAGAAACAAAATTGATGATATCATTACTACCTTTTGGAATAAAGCAAAAGAAGAAAATAATTATTGCAGCAATTGGGAGCTAACCAAATATGAAGTCTGTAAGTTTCTTCGTAAATTCAGTGGTGACTTAACTAAAAAGAGGAAATCCTATGAGAATGAAGTCATTTTTAAAATTTCCAATCTTTTAGCCAAAAATATAGAAGATATTACTGATTCGGAAAAAGCTGAACTTGCTGAACAGCAACAGCAATTAGATAAAATATATAAAGATAAAGCTGAAGGAGCCTACATCCGGTCGCGCAGAAAATGGCTCGAGGAAGGTGAGCAAAGCTCTGCGTATTTTTTTAGATTAGAAAGAGAGCAAGCCAAAAAGAATAATATAACAAAACTCATAATTGATGGAACAATAAGTGAAGATCAGAAAATTATTGGAAAATTTTGCGCTAAATTTTACAGTGAATTATATACATCCAAATTTTGCTGCCAAGATGCCAATGATTTTTTTGAGTCTCTCCAGAATGTACAGCAGTTGAATATGGTAGATAAAGCCTTTTGTGACAGCCCTATTACCTTGAAAGAAATTCTTGAAGCAATTAGTATGTTAAAAAATAGAAAATCTCCGGGAAATTATGGACTCACCTCAGAGTTTTATAAATTATTTAGCAAAAAAATAACACCTTTTTTATTAGAAGTTTTTAAAGAAAGTACAGAAAAAACATTTCTTCCCCCCACCTTATGTCAGGGAATAATTACCCTAATCCCAAAGCCAAACAAAGATCCCCTTCTCATAGACAATTGGCGTCCAATCTCCTTACTGAATAATGACTACAAAATAATAGCATTAATTCTAGCTAAAAGACTAAAATCTGTGTTAAACTCAATTATTGATGAAACACAGTCCGGATTTTTGCCTAACAGACATATTTCAAACAACATACGTTTAATATTAGACATGTTAGATTATTCACATTTACTTCAAAAAGAAAGCTTTATTTTATTTTTAGACTATTATAAAGCGTTTGATACGCTAGAACATGAATTTTTGTTTCAAGCACTGCATAGAATTGGCTTTGGGGACCCCTTTTGTAATATGAACAAAATGTTGTATGTGAACAGTAATAGTTAAATTAAATTAAGTAATTGTACCTATCCCAGATTTTTCTTAAATCGAGGTGTTCGACAGGGATGTCCAGTCTCTCCCTATATTTTCCTGATTGCAACACAATTTCTAAGCTCATACATCAAAACAAGCCATCTAAAAGGCATCAGTATTGGAAATACAGAGATAATTATTACTCAGTTAGCGGATGATACTGCTCTGTTTTTAGAAGACTCTCTCCAAATACCAAAAGCCCTACATATTCTTCAGCGTTTCTCTAAAGCTTCAGGCTCACATCTTAATCTTAATAAATGTGATTTACTTCCAGTTAAAAATAGTATGGCTTCTTCAATTAGTGGTATTGCAGTTAAACATTGTGTTACATATTTGGGTATACAGATAACTAAAGATAACCTTAGATGCTCTGCAAATTTTAACCCTATTATTACAAAAACAAAAAAAAGGTTTAATTGTTGGCTACAGAGAGACCTTTCTTTGAAAGGCAGAAGTTTGCTTATTAAAGCAGAAGGTCTATCTCGCCTTACTTATGCCGCTCAATCACTGTACGTTAATAACCCCACATGTAAAGTAATTGATGGAATCTTATCTAATTTTTTATGGAAAAACAAGCCCCATTACTTAAAGAAATCAGTAGTATTAAATTCTCAGAATAAGAGTGGTTTAAACTTTATTGACTTTAACTCATTGAATAATACAATTAAAATAAATTGGCTTAATCGTTTTCTCAAAAATCCCGCCTCCATTTGGAATATTTTTCCTCACTCTGTCTTCTCACAGCTTGGTGGTGCAAAATTTGTCTTAATGTGTAACTATGATACCCAAAAACTCCCTGTCAAGCTATCTAACTTTCACCAACAGGTTTTTCTGGCATGGACTCTTATTTACAAACATAACTTTTCTCTTCACCGGTGTTACATATGGAACAATAGGAATATTCTATTTAAGAATAAATCTTTGTTTTATAATCAGTGGTTCAGTAACGGAATATTTCATGTTGGTCAGCTCTTTAACAAGGATGGTCTACTTTTTAGATATACAGAATTTCTTTTACAATATAACATACCTGTAACTCCTAATGAGTTTGCAACTGTTATGGATGCTATTCCATCTGGCTTATGCATGCTTTTTAGAAATTATACTATATCTATAGAAACAATTCCCTTTCCTGAACCTGTTAACACACCTATTGGTGAAATATGTTTCACTGGAAAAAAAGGAAGAAATTATAAAATAAGAACTTTATTCCTTGAGAACATTGTCTCTGCCCCTCCTGCAGTCTCATATTGGAACAACCTTTTTGATAATTTAAATTGGAAAAATATATGGTCCATGCAACAAAGATTTTTCCTCACTAACAAAATAAAAGAAATAACTTTTAAATTACTCCATAATATTTACCCTGTCAAACATTTTCTTAAGAAAAAATTTGGATCAGATTTTGACACTAAATGCTCTTTTTGTCAAAATGATACTGAAACACTTCTTCATTTGTTTTGGTCATGTAACTATACTTTTCAGCTCTGGAAAGATGTAAGTTCTTTTATTTCAAGTACTATCTTACAGGGTTTTTCAATGAGTCCTAAATCTGTTATTTTTGGTTTCTTTACAGCAGATTCAAATGCCTGCTTTATAATAAACCTAATTCTCTCTCTATGTAGATTTTATATTCATAAATGTAAATTTTCAAATTGTAAACCTATTTTTCTAGTATTCTTTCAAGAGATAAAACATTACTTACTCACAATTTCACTCTCACTTAACAAAAAAGCTCTTAAAACATGTACAATTTGCACGGCCTACGAACTCTTTACTGTATTTAATGTATAATTTTTATTCATTTGTATGATGCCCTCTTATTTCCTTTTTTGTTATGGTCCTTTACGGCTTTGAACTATGGTATTGTTACTTTTACTATGTTTTTTTTTTTTTTTTTTTTTTTTTTTTTTTTTTTTGGNTGCCTGAGCGCAAGAAATTGTGGTAGCTAGATGTATTATTATTATTATATTATTATTAATTTGATTGCAACGTTATATTGTCCTAAAGTCTATTTCTCACTGTGTACCACTTGCATAAACACCGCATCCGTAGGGGCTGCCATTGTTGTTTCGCGGAACTGGGAGTACATAGATCTAGTACGAGTTCACGGGTGGAAAGTCACGGCTTTGACTACTGTTCCAGTGCACTTTCACGGGTAGAAGGTTGGAAAAAGACGGGTTACGGGTTGCCTGGAACGCGGCATTAAAGTGCGTCCGAAACCGCCTACTTACCTACTATATAATAGGGGAAAAGCAGTAGGAGAGCGATTAAGTATGTCAGAAACCTCAGTAATCATAAAAGAGTAGTCGAGGAGTTCCCGGATGATCTACTGCTTCCGCCCAGATTCTGAAGTGTTCCTCGCTGGATACTTTTCTATCCCAGGAGGCCACGGGAGAGGATACGTCTTAATCGAACACGGAGGAGAAAAGCGACGCGGATGCTGCCAAATGTGAGTATTGAAAACCTTTAACATCTGACAGGAACATCTTCGTTAAGTATTATGACTTGTGAGTGATGGATTATGTATTATGAGTGATGTGTGTGTGATATTACTCACTGTTGTCAACACTGCTTACATTACATGAATGAAAATAATGTAAGTAAATAAATCTACAGTAACTACACATAAATTTAATCTATTTTATTTGTTAGTACTGTTGGTAAATTTAAGGAACATTTGTGTTGGATAAGAAGTGAGTTAACACATCATCAACATGTGAATGTAGATTTGAGCACATAAATCTCAGAGGAAACTTAAATCTTGTCTGATGTTACAGGGACAGATGATCACACGTGTGTTTATCTGGTGATGAAGGAATGCTGCCATCAAAGGCTTTGAGTGAGGATAGAAATGAATACAAAGTCCATTTAAATCTTAAGTTGTAGTTTATTTTAATTATTGTAATTTAATCAGAGTTATTACAGCACTTTTCTGAATCTTGATGTCTGTATGTTTGCTGCAGAGCTTTTGTGGAGCAGGACCTGCAAGACAAGGTGACGACGGCATTTAAAACCCGAAAACAACAAAAATATAAAGTAAGATCATTTTTTTACTTCTAATACAGAAATCAGATGACACTGTGCTGTTAAAAGGACTGCTTTTGTATTATATTTGTGCATTATTGTAGGATGTGAATGTCCTCAGTCTGGTGTGAGCACTGAGGATGGAGAGACACAGCAGATCCTGGGAATGGTTCAGTGTCATGGACGAGACCCTCCATCACTCCTCCTTCCAAGTGACTCGATCAAGGACACACTGGTGGAGACGCTGCAGAGATCGAACCACCAAACCTTCTGCTGACCAGCTCAGTGGTTTAGACCACCACACCACAAATGTAATGAAGCTACGACAAAAATTAGCAAGTAATTGTAAAAATATAAAATGAAATATGGCAAGAAACTGAATGCTGACATGAATGAATTGTAAAATGTTTTAATCTGTTTATTCAGTCATGCTGATGGAGAGCACATGAATGTTTGGAGCAGCCAGATTGTCCCGCACATCTTCTCCCACTCTTGCTTCAGGTTGTGCGGTTCAGGGGTCCATCATCATGGTCTTCCTCATCCTCTGGATCAATGATGTCTCCATTGAGAAGAGCAGCAGTGAGGGACATGATGATGGTGTTCATCAGCTGCTTCATCAAATAAAGCTGCAGAATTGGCACAGCTATGTTGAGATGGCAGCAGGACCGTAAATACCTGATTGTTAATCAATAAATTTGAATAAAGCTTTGTTTCGTGTGTTGTTGACTTGTATATGCATTTATTTATTGTCATTATTTTTTTAATTAATTATGCTATTATTATCAGTAAATTTATATATTTTATTAAGCAATGAATTAATGCATGAATTGACTGTAAATGGAGATATATTCACATCAGCTGTATTTGTCTAGTGTGTGTTCATGCACAGCTGTCATATGACGAAACATTACATTTTGCTTGTTTTACTAAAGAAGAAAAATGAAAAGTAATATAATGAAGTTTTGGTCAGCATTTATCAATATTATTGTGTGTAAGTGTTGAGGTGGGCTAGCAAAGCAATTCATTCTGGTGTAGTCTTAATTTTAGGTAGTTATACTTACATTTTTGGAGTATAAAATTAGTTTTCTCCAAAGGTGAGGAGCTGTCTGATGTCTTCTTTGGCTTCAGACATTGCTAACACTGAGGAAAACCGCACTAGGTAGGGTTGTGGAGTTACTGGTGCTGTGAGGTGTTAGTCACTCATATCTTTATCTTTAGTGCAGGACCAATAATAACATACAAGATCTGGGAAAATACCATAGTGTATCTTTAACAATGAACAATAATGACAAAAAAAAAATGTGTTTGTATACATCATAGTTTGAGATTATATACTCAGACATAAAGCAAGATGACAAGATTAAATATTTTGAATACAACATAATGCATAAAAGTCATTTATTTGTTTATTATTTATAAGCCTGAGGTATGAAACTAGAGCTAATTCAACAAGAAAAAGAGGAAAACAAATGAGATTTATGCCACTTTTGCTTGTGGATGAAAATTTTTGCATATAAAATAAAGAAATTACCAACATATTCACGCGAATTTGGGTTTTCGTAAAATAAACTCCTATTAGTAGTTAAAAATATAAGAACTTTAAATAAACCCAAATATATATTAGTTGTAGCCTACTACAATTACAAAATTACTGGCAGCTGTTTCTTCAACAAGACCACAAAATAAGCAAGTTTGATCAATATCAAGATATTTACAGATAGATGAATTAAACCTGTCACTCATATCTTTTTTAATTGTTGCGCTTGCGATAACGTCGTAGGTCACATGATAGCGTCAACATGGCGGATTATTCTCGGATCTCATTCACAGGGTGCTTCTCAATTCTTATTTGTGCATCCTCGTTTCCTTTCCTCCCTTCCTTTCCTCGCGTCTTAGCTCCACCCCTCCAGGATGCGAGGGAAGGACGCAAGGAAAAGAAGCAAGGACGGAGGAAATGGGTGCTTCTCAATATCCCTCCTCGCTCCTCCGTCCTCCATCCTCCATCCTATGACCTGGAAACCGTTTGAGCTCAGCCATCTTGAAGGACATCTCAATTCTCTAATTGCACCGCGAGGAGGCGAGGATTGAGGAGTGAGGAAGCTTCTTGAGGAGTCTTGAGCGAGGATACACTGGTGCATCCTTTGCGGAAGTCTTTCTCGTTGAGAAACATGACGCATGTATAAATTCTCCTCCCCCTTCATATCTGTCACAATACTTTAAATGTATGCTTTACTTTTACAGTTTAAATAAAATTTATATATCATACATTTCAACGGGGCATCTTGCTTTATTAATATTTATTATTTATTTTTTTAAATAACCAAACTTTAACAACATATGAGCAGATCCCTCGAGCGCAGCTGATGACGCTTTGAAGTGACGCTAAAGGGAGCGAGGATATCATTTCACTTGATTCAATTCCTCCGTCCTCGCGTCTTTTCCTTGGGTGCTTCTCAATTCTTATTTGTGCATCCTCGTTTCCTTTCCTC
>RJVU01072175.1:269025-316168 GCA_003731715.1 Anabarilius grahami
GCTGAGCGTCCGTGGGCGGGACATAATCGCAGCGTTTATCCAATGACCGTCTAGTTTCGAAGCGCTGAAAAAAACCGTTCAAAGCAGCCCCATTGAAGTCAATGGACGCTGGGCTTCAATAGGGAAATGCACTGTGACGCTGCGGGAATGTATGAGAAGGAAATCGAGTCAGCCGACCTGCTATATGTGACTGATTCTGAACGAACTCGTCTTTGAGATGAACGTTTTCTAACGCATTTTTAGTCAATCAAATGTTAATACAATAGTACATATTTGACCATTAATTTTGTGACATTATAAGGGAAGCCGAGCTTCCCTTGCAGTCTTAAAGAAATCGTCCCTGTTAATACCTACTCTTTTAGCCCTCGTTAAGTAAGTACTTATTGAAATTAAGTACCTACTCATTGAGTAGGCGGTTTCGGACGCAGCCAGCGAGTTGCGACAACGGAAGTTCAAAACGCTAGATCGTCACGTGATTCGTGTAGCCTTCAGATAGTTCCAGGAAGTGCTTCGGCGGCAATTCAAAAAGATAGGGTTTGAGAGACAGAACCGGGATTTTTGGTCATTTGTAGTCAATAAATGCATCGGTTTACAATATTTATGTAATACACCGACATGTGAATGTAGTATTATGTAGTTACAAGTATGTTGTTTTTAAAAGATAAAAACCTGCTAATATTTGAGGATTAGTGTTTTCAACCAGTGTTGCCTGCCTTGTTAACATATTTCTGGCTAACATTACCTTGGTTAAAGACCGTGTTGCAGTTGTTTTGAAGTTTTTTTATGTTTTTAAACTTGTATGTTAGGCAGTCATGTCATGTTCACTATGGTTTCACAGGGATAGGAGACCTGCAGGTGATTGCCTTAAAAAAACATTGCAAACAAGTGAAATGTAAAATTGAATTAAGTGAAACTGAATTAATCATAATGTTAACAATTCTTATGCACTTATTACTATATAAATTCATACACAGTATATTCAATTCTAAAACAATACATGATTATACACACACATTTACTTTTGCACTGATTTAGTGCAATAGATTTATACATTTCTAATAAACCGCATGTCAAGCATTTCGTCTGTCCTTTCCTACATGCTCTTGTAGTCTCCGCTATGGTTTGCAGTGCTGCATGAGGATGATCCAGTCGCTCAGAGAAAGCAGTATGAATGGTTTCCCCACTGACACGGAAAGGAGAAAGTTATGTTCTAGTCAGCAGGAGAAATCTAAAGAACTAAAGATTGTGTGCTAAGTTGTGTGTTAATCATATATAGGTGTATCTGCCCTTTTTCACAAAAACCAACACTGGGAACTTTTATGTTTATTAAAGGTTTATTAAAAATAAGGAGCAAGGAAAAGCTTGCAAAATCCAAGGAGCAGAGACTGGCGGTGAGGGTACAGCATCATGTCTTCAGGATCTGAATCCCCTTGTGCTTGTATTGAAAGCAAGATAAAAAGAGACAAAACGGGAGAAATTAAATACAGTAGAAGTATATAATATACAGTTTTGGTATTTAGTATGATTTCCCATTTAGCCTAGTATATATATATATATATATATAATTTTTTTTATTAATTTTTTTTGCTGCTTTTAAGCATTGTTTTTTTAATCTCACTTATAAACTTCCCTCTCCCCATCAATCCAAAAATCATCTGAGCTGACACATAATAGACAGTTAACAGAATCACAATGTATACATTCTAAAATAAGGATTTTTTTCTTTATTCCCAGGTGAAAAAATACTATAGTAAATACTATAGTAAAGTACTTAAATTAATTTGTTGTGGTAATTCTATAGTTGCTGTGATAATATAACAAAACAACTATAGTAATATAAACAAGTTACTTTACCCAATACTGTACTAAGTTTCCTACAACTTTAGGGTATATCTTACTAAAATATACACTACAGTATACTGAAGTAAAAAACTAAAGTATACTACAGTATTTATTACAGTATCAGTTCACTATACTGCAGTATGCTATAGCATTTATTAACAAAGTGTTGTAAATACTATAATATATACAGTATACTACAATTTTTTTTTTCTCTTTTTCTCTAATTAAACAACGATGAACAAACTGTTTTAATCAACTATCTAATCTACTATCTGATAACATCCCCTGAAACTATTTGTTCAGTGAGTAATATCAGCTAGCATGCTTTAATACACAAGTTAATTTGATTCAGATGTACTGATGATATAAAATCTTATATTTTAAACGGCTTACCTGTTAAAAATACATCACAAATGGTCTGTTCTGCTGTAACCAGGGTTCGAAATGAGGGGGGTCTGGGGGGGTCCCGGACCCTCCATAAGTCATTAGGGACCCCCCATAAGAATTCATTTTTGGATTTTGGGGGGTCCCTGACAAATATATTTTAACATTAAAAATGATTGTGAAAATTATAGGTTTTAGTGACGTTTTGTATTTATAACAGTAATTAATTTATTTCCTAGCGCGAGGCAGCAATCAGGGCAGTTATTAGCCGAGTGAGTTGAATGCCGAATTCCCTTGTCTTTCTTATCTATTTGTGTTTGAACGAAAAAAAATTTACGATGTGCTCGAAAAAATAAGTAAAATGAGAAAAAATGCTTTGAGTGATTTTAATGGGAGTTTTTGAGAGTGCTAGAACTAGACTGTCAGTGAAAATGTTCTTTGATGATGTAACTTGCAATGTTTTTATGTACATTAACTTGCAATGTTAAATATATAAATATATATATATACTCAGTCGTATTAAAAATATGTTATGGCATGACATCCATATCTGTTAATTAAGTAAACAGACAGGTTTTTTATGCATATTACATTATTAGGTTAATTTGACCATCGCCCACTATAGATCATAATCTATAAAGGTGAGAATTAAGATATTTCGTGATAATTCAGTTTGAAAAAATAAATAAATAAATAACTTGTGCCCTCTCAAAAATAATGAGTGCATGACGCCCCTGAAAGAGACAATCTGTTTATTAATTATATCTAATATACAAATATAACTAAATATATCTATTTACTATTAATCTATATTTTTTTAACAAAGAGGTGGGGGGGGGGGGACCTTCAGAACCTTTAATAATTAAATTTTAGGGGACCCCCCAAGAGTCCTAAGTCATTTCGAACCCTGGCTGTAACTCTACAGTAGTAGCGGCTGTTACTTCCGGGAACTATTGAGAGGCTCCAGCCGCCATTGCTGTAAAAAACGGTTCCATTGGAGTCTATGGAGTTGTCGCAACTCTCTCTCTATATGGCTCTGTCTATATCCTAAGGGTTTTCTTCTTCTTTCTTCTTTCCTGTTTTACGGCGGTTGGCATCCAGCCTAAGGGTTTTAACTGCAGATAATCTTTAAATACAAATCTTGATTAATATTATGAAGATGGTTAATTAACATATTAACCTTTTGTGTCAGATAAATGATCCAGATGCTGTTTTGTGGATGGTAAGAATTTCACTTTAACCGAGAAACATGTTTGCTTCTATAAAACAATTAGGCCTATGCGTGTTAATGTGTTTTTGTTTTTCATAATACTTTGCAGGTTGGTTATGCTGTTCCAGCTGGATTATGCTTTTCGATTTGCTGCCAACAACAAATAACAGGTAAACAGTGTTTCAATGAGCACTAAAGCAAGGTTATGTCCAGAAGACGTCTTTGTCACGTTGAAAAGACGTCCACTGAGGAGCCAGAATGAAAGTTTTAATGACATCTTTTTTTTTTACTTCTTCTGCACGTCCGATAGGTATAGATGTTCATGGAACCACCATACAAGGTTAAAAAAAAAACTTCAGCTGCGGATCCATCTAGCAGTAAAACACACGTTCACACCTTTAGACAATTTAGCATCTGTAATTCACACATATTGTGTTTCCTAGAGTGTTGATCCACTTGTGCTGCCCTTAGACACACAGACAGTACAACATGCAGTAAAAACCTCAGTGAGCACAATATTTCTACACAGTGGTCTTGTGTGATGAAGACTAACATTTGTGATGATTTGAGATGTGTCATATTGTGAATTTGTATTAATTACATGTCAATCACAGAACACCTGAGGGTTCTGTTCATGAATTGTGCATGTATTTCCTGTTATGATCGAGGTTTAAATTTTTTTTGTTTGTTTTTTCTGACCTTTTGTTGGGGATTAATCAACAAGTACTTTAGATGTTTATGTTTCATTATGGTGTTTGGTGCTTGCTTTAGTTTTGTTATTGGTCCTTGTGCTTCTTGTGTTAGCTTTCCTTTGGTTTCTGTAATTGTGTGTTCATAAAATATATGTGTTGTGGCAAAGAAAGCCAAGATAAAGATTGCACGTGGACACGAATGTTCTTTGTTAATGTCATGCATGTGATGTATTTTGAAGTGAAAAGTAAGAAGATTGCAGTATTGCCAAACAAGTTATTGTTCCTACTAAACGCATATTTATATTTAAGATATTTAAAAAAATATTCTTCGAAGAGTGCATGTTTTTTTTTCAGAATTGTTCTACTTTTTTGATGATAGTCATTTCTGATAGCACATATTTTACAGTTGTAACAATCACTAAAGAGTAAGACTCCCTTTATCATTTTTATTAGTTTGCTCAAACTAAACTCAAACCTGTGTAAACACTTAAACCTGACATCTCAGACTTTGATCCTCAGGCTATAAATTGCAAATAAAATAAAATAAAAATGTGACGTTTGCAGTGAGCAGCCAATCATGTGAAGAGTTTCAGAGTGATATATACATCTCTGCTGAAGATTAAGAGATAATAACCAAACGATAGAAATAATGTAAACACATTTTCTCAGCAACAGGCAACACTATTGCTGCAGTGAACGCTTCAGAGAACTGCTGGAAGAAAATAACAGAATTAATTAATATCGGCCCATAACAAGGGTAAAAGAGAGTAAATCTGATGAATTAAAACTACAAACGACTGTAATAAACTATGACTCATATAAGCATCAGCTGTTTTTTTTTACTATCTCTAAAACTGTTTTGACTGTGAAAAGTCACATTATATCTAGTATTGTTTGATCATTTGTTATGCCTGTATTTTCTAATATATTATGAATTCCCCTCACAACATTAAAGATTTTACAGTTAAGAAATCGCATTAAAAGAAAAGCAATTTAGTCTGCTTACCTTAGTTCTGTTTAACCCGGTAACACACACTTTATGGACAATACTTCTACAGTATTTATTACTCTTACTTAATGTTAATTTCAACATTTACTCATACATTATTAAAATCAAAAGATGTATTTGTTAAGTAAGGGATCATGTACATCCAGCCGGTTGTTATATCAGAAGAAAGAGCCTCTGCTCAGATCTTGAGAAATGTAATTACAGTTGATGTTTCAGTGGCTGAAACCAGATCAGTTTTTATTTACAGTAGAAATGAATTTAAATGGGAATAAAGTTCTCAACCGAAACATGGCTGAAACACTTGAAATAAAGTAATTATTTACAATTGACATGAAAGAATAATTTAAATAAAATAATTATTTATTTGGTTGAATTAATAAAATAAGCCACATTAGGTTACATGAACATGAACTTTGGTATGGAAAACTATCAAACTGTAAGTTTAAATAACTAAATTTGTCAAATTGAAAATACTTAATGTTTTAGTACCTCAAAAGGTTAAGTTGAGTGAACAACAACATATTTTACAGGGAATGTTTGTACTGTAAGTTCACCTTTCTTTCATAAAGTTAATCCAACTAAACTTTATGGCCTGGTTTCACAGACAGGGTTTAGATTAAGCCAGGATTAGACCTTAGTTCAATTATTTAAGTAAGCTTTTATAAATGTGTCTTAGAAAACAACAGTGCAAGTTGCTTTCAGTTAAAACAGGTCAAACATGTATTTTAGACTAGCTTAAGCCTTGTCTGTGAAACCGGGGTATAAATTCAAACATTAAATTTGTCAACATAATTAATATTCTACATAAATACAACTTAACTCAGTGCAAAAAAGATAACTCAAAAAGTTAAGTTGAGTGAATTATTATTTTTTACAGTACTTTCTTATACTTAATAAAATTAACTTTTTGAAGTATACTTATTTTTGTAAGGGGTGAGTGTGATGGGAAAAAAATAAAAAATTGTTACTGTCTGTGCCAAGAACCTCAATAAAAAGGATCTACTAGCCTTTTATTGGCCTTAATTCATTGGCTTGCATCTCAACAGACAATATTAATTTTAAGAGTATGTCAAATCAGAAGCATGACACATAACTGAGAACTTCATCAGCTTTCCTATGAGAGAGCAACCTCTGGACAATAACATTTCCCCCTGGGTAGGTTGAACAGGTTCCTCTGAAACACAACTACTTCAAAAATAATTGTGTCAAAGATGCAAAAACGTTTACTTTCAAAAAGTCATAGTCTTTCTAAAACTAAATTAAATTAAGTATCAAGGTTATGTGAGATTAGTGCTGTCAGCCTGAACAGTTTCCTTCTTAGATTTTCCCATAGAATAAGGCTAGTGTTTCTTGTATGATGAACTAAGACTGTATTGTGTTTCTTATCATCTGCTTTGAGTATCTTCTGTTAGCAATGCAAAGTTCTCTTAATCCAACGGTGAGTGATCTTTGTTATCAAACCACATTTTGAATGGTTGACTGAACATGCTAATCACACAAAACCTCAAAGAATGAAACTATAATACCAGTATATAATCATGTGGAGTGTTTTATCTATAAGTGAAAGTCCACAGTTTAATGCCTCTTGTTTGTTGTAGTGAGTGGTATGTTCGGAAAGGGAAACAAACTAAGTTGTATCTGATGCCACCCTGTTAAACAGGGAAATATTAGTACTTATTGATTAATCCCCAACAAAAAGTCACACGTACGTGGTTTTCAAGAAGAGAGGGGCTGAAACAAGAACACCAAATACAAAACTAGAAACCTGCAACAAGAAAAAAAGTTAACAAAAATAATCTTGAAGTAAACACCCCCCCCCCAAAAAGTAATAATAATAATAGTATTAATATGTACAAATTAAACCAAAAATACTAAAGATCAAAAATATGAATATGTAATTTTTGTAACTAAAAAAGGGAAACATACTCAGATACTCACGCCACCTTCATATGAGCAAAGTAGATACACCAGAACAGACAACCAACACAAACTAAAAAAAACAGAGAACAATCAAATAAAGGCAACAAAGCGGGCTAAACAGCAAATATAACATGCAAAACAGATACAAATAGAACAAAACCACACTGTAAACAAGTTTAAACAAAATACACAAGCAAACATACAGACTAAAGAACAAATTTACACATAGCAAAACAAACAAGCTAATGCTCTAAAGAACAAGCTCAAGCACTTTATACAAAAGAAAACAAAAGCAAAGCAACCATTACAAATATGAACAAATAAATAAACAAGTTTAACAAAACAAAATAAACAAAACAAGGGAACAAATATGTGCTGATGAGCAGATTTAACAAGGAAGCCAAGTAAACAACACGTCGACGAGCAAGTTTATTAGGTGAAAGACAGCGCAGACAAAGTAGCAGCGTCAACGAATGTTGCCCCGCAGCCCTCCCAAAACGCAATGGGTCCCAAAGTCAAACTAATTAAAAAAAATAATAATATAAAATTATTCACCACTAGTATATAACAATAACAATAATTCTACATACCTTCATATTATCGTTTTTGTCATAAATCTAATTGTGTGCACTCGCTAACTATGGAACCACAGCTCAATTCAAGTACACAGGATGGATCAATGTTAAAACATCAGCTAATATATACATAACTTCCTTCGTATGACAATGACGTGACCCGAACCTTTCCTCTTGATAGCGCTGCTGGCTTGCGTGATGTCTAGTCTAACTATAAAAATAACTCCTCAGCAATATATACAGCAAAACACACAAAAATACCGTAATTTCCTGGAATTTGGGCTGCTGTCATTGACAAGATTATAAATAAAATAGTCCATCATGAGGTTTCTAATAAACACTGCGTTGTGTGGAGTTTAGTCTTCTCTTCACTGATTTAGCATTTTCTGCTATCTGTCCCGGAGCAGGCGGCGACATGACAAAGAAAGCTGATCCTGATTGGTCCTCGTGTGTAGAGTTAGTTAGAGTTCTACTTTGTATATAGAATCTTTTTGTTTTCTAAACAAAACAAAATTAAAAAAGTCCCAAAATACTTTAAAAACAATGTTCCTCAACGTCAAATTGCAAAGGCTTTGCAAATCTCATCATCTACAGTGCATAACATAATCAAAAGATTTAGAGAAACTGAAGAAATCTCTGTGCGTAAGGGACAAGGCCGAAGACCTTTATTGGATGCCCGTGGTTTTCGGGCCCTCAGATGACACTGCATCACTCATCGGCATGATTGTGTCAATGACATTACTAAATGGGCCCAGGAATACTTCCAGAAACCACTGTTGGTAAACACAATCCGCCGTGCCATCTGCAGATGCCAACTAAAGCTCTATCATGCCAAAAGGAAGCCATATGTGAACATGGTCCAGAAGCGCTGTCGTGTCCTGTGGGCCAAGGCTCATTTAAAATGGACTGTTTCAGAATGGAAAAGTGTTCTATGGTCAGACGAGTCCAAATTTGACATTCTTGTTGGAAATCATGGACGCCGTGTCCTCCGGGCTAAAGAGGAGGGAGACCTTCCAGCTTGTTATCAGCATTCAGTTCAAAAGCCAGCATCTCTGATGGTATGGGGGTGCATAAGTGCATACGGTATGGGCAGCTTGCATGTTTTGAAAGGCAAGATGAATGCTGAAAGATATATATAGGTTTTAGAGCAACATTAAATGAAAAATATGTCAAAGACGACCACAAACTCTTCGGCAGCTGGAAACCTATATCAGGCAAGAATGGGACCAAATTCCAACACCAAAACTCCAGAAACTCATAACCTTGATGCCCAGACATCTTCAAACTGTTTTGAAAAGAAGAGGAAATGCTACACCATGGTAAACATGCCCCCGTCACAACTATTTTGAGACCTGTAGCAGGCTTCAAATTTGAAATGAGCTCATTTTGTGCATAAAATTGTAAAATTTATCAGTTTAAACATTTGTTACACTCTAAAAAATGCTGGGTTAAAAAAACCCAAGCTGGGTAAAATATGGACAAACCCAGCAGGTTGGGTTAAAAGGCACCTATTATGCCCTCTTTCACATGATGTAATATAAGTCTCTGGTCTGGTCAAGTTTCAGCTTAAAATACCCTACAAATTTGCCCCTATTTGGGGGTGAGCAAAAACACGCCTTTTACTATATTACTATATTGCTGGCTAAAAAAATAAATCCAAAATTGGTTGAAAAAAATGGCTGGGTGAAAACAACCCAATCCCTGGTTTTGTCCATATTTAACCCAGCAGTTTTTAGAGTGTATGTTATCTATGTTCTATTTTGAATAAAATATTGGCTCATGTGATTTGAAAGTCTTTTAGTTTTCATTTTAAATCATTTAAATCATTTAAACATTTTAGTGTTAATGTATTTAACTTTTTTTTTTTTTTTTGCTTTTTTGTTAGATAGGTAACACTTTACAATAAGGTTGATTTTTTTAACATTAGGTAATGTATTAACTATGAACTAACAATGAGCAATACAGTATTTATCTTTGTTCATTTTAGTTAATAAAAATACTGATGTTCATAGCTTGTTCGTGTTAGTTCACAGTGCATTAACTAATGTTATTACACGGCTTTGTGGAATACTTGATTCTGATTGGTCAATCGTGCCATCCCGAGGAACCATCACTTCTACCACTAAAGATTGCTTTATAAATAATCTTCCTAAACAGTTTCATCGCCTTAGCATACCAGACAGCTTAGAAGACCTCAATGCTGCAACAGAAATTATATGTCATTTCCAGCACATTAGATGTATTAAAACAATTTTTAATGTGTCTACGCTAATATTAGTCTCCCTCTGTTTATCCCGAGGTTTGCCGCAGCCTGCCAGATCCAGGCTGTATCCAGATGGGATGAAGGACCTGCATCTAAACATGATGATAACGCAGCCCTGACGTTTCAACTAAATTATCCCCTGCGAAGGCCTCCTTCCCTTTCCTTTGCCTATGTATAGATAAAACGTTGTTAAAATTATTCCAGTTTTAGAGATAGTCAGAAAACCCCAGCTGATGCTTATATGAGAGTCATAGTTTATTACAGTCGTTTGTAGTTTTAATTCATCAGATTTACTCTCTTTTACCCTTGTTTTGGGCCAATATTAATTAATTCTGTTATTTTCTTCCAGCAGTTCTCTGAAGCGTTCACTGCAGCAATAGTGTTGCCTGTTGCTGAGAAAATGTGTTTACATTATTTCTATCGTTTGGTTATTATCTCTTAATCTTCAGCAGAGAAGTGTATATCACTCTGAAACTCTTCACATGATTGGCTGCTCACTGCAAACGTCACATTTTTATTTGCAAGCGCTCAAGAATTTATAGCCTGAGGATCAATGCCTGTGTTGTCCAGGACATTTTAAAGCCAGTGTTGTGATACCAAGATTAAGTCTGACTGAATTTTCTTCGACTTCGACATCGTGCATCTCAATACAGACCACAGGTTCACTTCCCCAGACTATAGACCGCAACCTGTGAGTATCAGTTTACACAAGCTCATTTTATATTTTTGTAACATGTACAGTGCTGTATTTTTTATTTGTTTTTATTTTTTTGTAAGTTAAAAAAGTTTGTAAAAAGGTGGTCTATCAGTAATCTTCAAAGCATTGAGTAATAGGTATAAAAAAGCAACACTTTGATAATATGTCTTTTCCTGGAGAAAATCTGCTGTATTTTCTGTGTTTGTGATTGACTTTGCTTTTTAATGTTTCACAGCCTACAGACAAAAGAAGAACGCTGAGGTATGTCAACTTTAATTTATTTTCACTTAATATTAGTGTAACTGAATGTGCACAAACTGCTTTATTAGGCCAAATATCAGACTGTGCTTTGATATGTTTTGTTCAGCAGGTCATGAAGATCCATCAGTCTACCGTGATTCTGCTGCTGGTTATTTGTGCACCATTGTCCACTTACAGTCAGAATTATGAGGCTTTCAAAAACAATCATGTGACTCAAGACAAGATGACTGGAAGGGATTGTACCGCTGTGATCGAAAATAGACACATCAATAAAGACGGCGATTGCAAACAAATAAACACCTTCATACTAGCAACTGAACAGCAAATTAAAGATGTTTGTAAGACTGGAAAAAAGCAAGCGGATGGAAAGACCTTTATAAGCAATACTGAATTTGATGTGATTGATTGTACTTATGAAAAAAAAGAGAACAACGGTTGTAAATATAAGGATGTTAAACCAAGAAAAACCACAATTACTTTGACATGTGAAAATGGTCTCCCAGTACATTATGGTAAAGCAAATAGAGCCGGCTGAATCCCATTGCTTCAATTTATTTCCCTATTCATGTGCTTCTTTTTTTCCCAGAAAAAAAGTTTTAGTTTTCACTTTTCACATGATTGATTACAGTATAATTTATAAGCAAAAAATTGACTACAAAGATGCTTCAGTGCCTTGTACCATTACTTTGGGTGTTGGTGTCTGCCAGTGTGGCAAAAAGCGTGGAAGCTGTTAACACCTGATGAGTAAAGAAAAGTTTCTTTGTTTTAGAGAGTAGTGAATGTACAAAATCAAACAAGGGAAGAAAGATGAAAATAGAAGATGAGTGAAGAATAAAGTGAATGTTGTACCTTCTGTGCCAAGATCCTCAATAAAATTCTCTATAGCATTAAACATGTCTCTTATTGTCTTGTATCTCAAGAAGACCGAACTGAATATAAGCAGGGATGTAGTGGAGGGTAAACCATGTAAATGCAGTTCACATATAGGCTATACCTTTTTGTAGAACATTATGACTTATTATTATCTTAGCATTTATTATCTTAGTCTCTTGTTTGACTCCTGGAATGGAAATGATTGTTGTGTAGGCTATGGTTGGTTATTTCAGTGCTATCCAGGTAATATATAGACGCATCTCTTATTGGACTTTATACAACAGTTTGTTGGTAATTGTCAACTTAAGGCAGACTTATTTGCACTGAAGTGAAATATTTTACGAGGACATTCAATGAAGGAAGGAAAAAAAGGTTGGAGGTTGAAAGGGAAAATGGAAATCCCATGTGTCCTTACTGGAGAAAACTCCCACCCGACTCAAAAGCCTTTCTGCAGCACAGGAGGAGATTTGCTGCTTATAACGTTTGGCCATTCCTTTAGCTGTAAATCGTATTTTCTCTTCTAAATAATCTAAAACAGCTTAACATTATTTATGCAGAGGCCTGTCTCACAAAGCAGGTTTAAGTGGTTACCAAGGTTTGAGTTGAGTTGAGCAAACTCAAAAAATAAAAATTAAAAAATGATAAAGGGAGTCATACTCTTTAGTGATTGTTACAACTGTAAAATATGTGCTATCAGAAATGACTATCATCAAAAAAAAAAAAAACATGCACTCTTCGAAGAAGAGCCCATATTAAAATATTTTATAATCTTAAAGGATTAGCCCACTTTTAAATAAATTTTCCTGATAATTTACTCACCCCCATGTCATCCAAGATGTTCATGTCTTTCTTTCTTCAGTCGAAAAGAAATTAAGGTTTAGATGAAAACATTCCAGGATTTTTCTCCTTATAGTGGACTTCAATGGACTCCAAATGGTTGAAGGTCAAAATTACAGTTTCAGTGCAGCTTCAAAGGGCTTTAAACGATACCAGACGAGGAATAAGGGTCTTATCTAGAGAAACCATCGGCCATTTTTAAAAAAAAAAATACAATTGTATATGCTTTATATAAACAAATGATCGCTTTGTACGTGCTTCCGCTTTCTGTATTCAAAAAGCTTATGCCGTATGTCCTAGTTTAAAGTTAAAACTTTAAAGTTTACTTTATGCCAAAAAGGTTAAGGAGAAATGTCTTAAATGATTTCATAATACTTTCATGTTTAATGGGTTATTTCATTTTTGTTTTTCTAGTGATAAAGTAAGTGTATGACCTGTTTAATTCATAAAATGTAATTAAAATAAAAAATTTAATCCATGAAATGATCCAATGACGGATTTTTTTTTTTATATAGTTTTCATAAACAGTGAGAAGTTTTTTATATGGTGAACTTTTCCTTTAAAATGTGGCCATATTTTCCAATCTACTGTTTCTGTCATAAAACATGGAGGGAAAAGACTAAAGATCAGCTACTGACATTGTGCCAGGGTTATTAACAAAACTATTAAATGAAAACCATTAAAACGTTTTAATTACTAAATAAATTAGAGCATATTTATTATGAACCATAATGACTTTGCAAATAGACTCTCTTTATAACAGAAATGAACTCACTCGTCTTTAGCATCAGTATCAGTGTAAAAGTCCAACAGATCGAAACAAACACACAATGAAACTGTGAGTGAGGACAAACTAATGCAGGTTAAACAATCAAACTGTTGCTGTCATTTATTTGGGGAACAAAACACTGTCAACAAGGTTTGCACCATTAACATTTGCAACAAATTTAAAAAATAAAAAATTTTATTATGTAAAAAAAATAATAAATACTGGCTCATCCCTATATACTGTACATATACAAAGTAGAGATCTCTTTGATTTCACTGTATTATAAAAACAATCTGTCACAACCAGTCTAAAAAAAGAGCATTTACTGAAAGTAAACTTCTACAAAAGCTCATTCTTGGATTTCTGACATCAGAAACCTGATGTAATAACACACAAGTGCCCATATTTCCATATTATAACCAAGCCTTTCTAAACCATGTTCAGAAACATGTCTGCAAGTTAATGAGTAAAATACTCTAATAAAGAGTAGAAGAATTGTTGAGAAGAGCGACATGAGGAAATACTGAACCATGAGACATATTCACAGTCCATGCCAGCAACTTATCATAAAACACGCCATATGTGCCCAATATTGTATATAAATGAAATATAAAAAGGTAAACTATTTATACAGGTTTTGCTTTAAAGCACCAAAGAGAGTCATAAGGCTGTATTTGTGGTTCCTATGAACATGAGGCAGTGTTTCAGCACTGACTGATGTAGTGTATCTGATAGTGTTCATATAAGCAAGAGAAACATCTGACACCACCAGCTGCTTTTCTGAAGATGTTGTAGGGTGTCCAATGAGGAGATGCAGATCTGAAGCACAAAGCTTGAGTCTACACAGGCAGTCTATGGACCACATTAGTAAAACTGCATGTATGCACCTTATTTTGCAAGGCTATTGTCTGTGAATGTGCGAGACTTCCGATTCATTTGCAGCTATTCACATTCATGACCAACAAACAAACACAATACCTAAGTATAATAACTCTTCTATTTTTAAGCAGAACACTGAACGTACTTGTGAATGTTTGGGGAGTAAACAGAGGATGAATCTGGGAGATTCACTTATTGCCATGATTGTTGGACTGAATCAGTCTGCGTCTCCTCCGTCTCTATCTCTCCCAGCCTCCTGTTCTTCAGTCTCTAACATCGGTCTCAACTCAAATGATTCTGCTGCATTCTGGTTCTGGTTTGATGGGTTATGTGGAGTTTCATCAGACACAGTCTCATTCTGTGTTCAAGAAGAGACACGCGAGTTAAACATTATCCACATGACTCCTTTCTGCTATAGTTGCTTGAAAGATGAAATTACAAACGCTTGACTGTGACACTTTTAAGTTCTTCTGGCACCCAGAAAAAAAAAGCGGTTTTATATTACCAGTTCATTCAAATGAACTGAAAAAAAGATAACTAAAAGTACTGTGTGAGGCTGAAACACCCCGTTTCCAACAGCTTGCTGGGATTTTCCGTCGAGATAAAGTCAGTCTAACACAAATGATAATAATTCACAGACCAATTAATAATAACATATATTTAAATAATGAGACAGAGCAGGAGTAAAAACATACATCTGCTGGGTATTTTTATTTTTTAACTGTGTTTATGCATAATTTCACAGACTTTAGAAACTATGCGTGATACGTTTGTGTATATTCAAGAACCTGCTACATGTCTGACCAGTTCACACTGCAAAAATTAATTTCTTTCACACAATTTTTGTCTTATTTTCCAGTACAAATATCTAAACATCCTTAAATCAAGATTTACTTGAGAAGCAAAAATCACATAAGAAAACAAGTACTGATTTCTGTAAATCTGATCGAAATTAAGTGACTTTACACCTTGGCAGTTTGATACATGCTCTGAATCACTGATTCGAAACAAAAGATTCGTAAAGCTTCGAAGCTTCATGAAGCAGTGTTTTGAAATCGCCCATCACTAGATATTGTTGAATAAAGTCATTATTTTGTTTTTTTGGTGCACAAAAAGTATTTTCGGCGCTTCATAACATTAAGGTTGAACCACTGTAGTCACATGAACAGTTTTAAATACGTCTTTAGTAGATTTCTGGGCATTGAAAGTATTAATTATCTTGCTGGCAATGGAGGGCTCACTGAGCCATCGGATTTGATCAAAAATATCTTAATTTGTGTTCCGAAGATGAACGAAGGTCTTACGGGTGTGGAACGACATGAGGGTGAGTGATAAATGACAGAATTTATATTTTTGGGTGAACTAACCCTTTAATTTTACTCACCTAAACAGTCGCTTTGCATCTCAAGAAAATGTATCTTGATTTAAGAAAGTTTAGATATTTGTAAAGGAAAACAAGACAAAAATACTAAGTAAGAAAATAATTTTTGCAGTATAAACACTGAAACTGATTTGGATTCTGGCTGGATTCTGTGTTTAGTAAAAGACATGTTAAATACATGAAGTAAATCTCATATCAATCAACATAAAATAAATATTAAATCTTAAATTAAACTTTAAAAACTGTATATTACTAACCTTAAAATGCTGCTGAACTTTTTTAATGACTGAAAAAAAGAGGGGAATATATTTAGTGAATCACTGTGAAGTTGATCATTCTCAGCTAAAGCACCACTGCTATACACACATCAGATTTTATAAAGGCTGATTCATGGATTTACAGTAGACAAGAAAGAGCTATTAATACACCTACACCTTCAGTGCCTTTTAAGCACCTGATTTATAGCAAATAAAGAAACACACAGAAACTAAAGATCAGCCTGTTAGACTTCAATGTTATTTAAACTAGTGGTTTATACATATATATAGTTTATACTCACAAGGTTCGAAAATGATTAACAGCAGCACAAATGAGGCAAAGATGCATTCAGAGGAAAAGACAACTTTTCTCAGATCCTCCATCGCACGCTCACCATTAACTGCGAAATGTGAATGTTACAGTAAATACAAAGTTTGATCACGCTAAAGGCCCCGATATACTTCAAGCATCGAAAAACTAACTGGTGTGATGTCATTTTGAACCAATTCAGGCCAAAACAAAGTTCATTTTGTGTTTATTTCAGAAGTTTAAAGCCAACTTTCTGGAAAAAACACCTTCGAACTACCATAGGTCCATGGTGATGATGTAATAAGTGGGCGTGGCTCTAAGGCTCCGCCTTCTTTGACATGGAAATCTTCTCTGGTTCATTTCTTCTATTCAGTCTGTTGCGAGTGTGCCTCATACGTCCTGAAAAGTGAAGCTGCGGGCTCTTTGATCGCCCCCTGGTGGCTGGATGCAGCATAGGTCATAAACCTCGCCCTCTCCATTAAAACGAATGGGAATGAGTCAAATAAAATTTTCTGAAAGATGGTTTTGGTCATTTAAGGTAGTTGTTATCACACTGATATATATTCAATTGTTCGTTTTTGTGACAAGTTTGATTTTAGCTAGCAATTTGATGCTATAGAAACGGGGCGTGTTGTCATGATTGACAGTTGATTGACAGCTTCTCTGAGGACTGTCGGGGCTTCGAGGGGAGATTTAAGATATATTACTATTAATTTTCGATTTCTGTGTTATTTCACATCGACAAAATGAGCTGTTCAGCAGTAAACTGTACTAACTGACCTACAGGATCTGACGGATCACTGAACTTTTTTTGGTAACATTAAATGTGGGCTTTATAAGCTAATTAATAAATGTTATTAGTTAAGACAACATGCCTAATGTTAGCCATGACGGGTAAAAAGCAGGCGATCGTTATCTGGCAGTTACTAATTATTTTTATGGGTATAAAATAATAATTAGCAGGACAAAACTAATGATAGCCTACTCTAATTACAGCGATCTCCTGTAACGTTAGTTTAACCCTTTATTTAAAATAGGAGGACCGTTTCTGACATTTTAGAGTTGTTTCTAGAGGCATATTATATTGAGTTTATCTACTGAATTTGCTGTTTCAAAAATATTATTGCTCTAGAAACAGAATAGCCTATTATTTTATAGGTATTTTATGTGTATACTTTATATAGTCTATTTAAGATACATCAATGATGACGCAGTCGTCTGGGCGGAAGTTTGATACCGCGACTCCGCCTCCGGCTCCACTGACGATTCCTTCTGCGCATGCCCAGGCTCCATACTGACGTTTTTGCGTAACATGTCAACGTCCATCGTCGTACGTTTTACATTCAGTTCATTACGATGGAAGATAGCAGCGTCGCGTCGTCCATCTTTTTTTACAGTCTATGGTCTGTTGAGGTCGAACGTCCATGAGTAAAAACATGAACAGACTGGAGAGCCACTTTATAGCAAAAAAATGAAGTTGTAATTATTATTTTAAAGAGACGCTGACACTATTTTTCATGTTTAATACTGTAAAGCTGCTGCTTATAGCAGCATGATCAGATGCTTTCTTAACTGCTGTTTTCTCACCGTTGTCATTTTAGTTGTGTGTTTATTTTGTTATTGAGAGAAAAGCACGCAGCACATATTTAAATATTCATCTAAACATTGCTGGATGGCATTAGGACATTTGCTAACACTATATCACTGATCACGTATTTCTAACTTCTTTTTAACCCAAAGCGAAGAATTAAATAAAACCTCGCTGTGAGTATATCAGGGCCTTAAACCTTAAAGTCTTCCTTTCAGTTTTCAGTGTGATGTTAAAACTCACCCATTTTCAAGATCAGCTCGGTCATCAATGCAAAAGAGTTGACTAGAACAACAACAACTGATCCGATAAGGTGCACAATGTGTCTAAAAGGAAGATCTGTAAGGCAAAATTAACACAAAACTGGTATGAAATAAAAAGGTTGCATCCATGTTCAATAAATGTAAATATAAAATATATAGAAGTTATTAAAGGCTAATCGATACTGTACCCAGGTCACCAAATGAGTGTTTCAGGACCACAATTCCCCAGAGAACTTGAAGAAATGCAGCTACACACACCCATCCTTCACAATCTACAATTGGAAAAAAGCAGAAAACCATTAAGGTTTTATAGTATCAACTTTAATTGGACATTTTTATGGAATTGTAGCTATTATTGTACCTTTTTCTTTTTTCAGTGCTATCAGGTACGAATAGACCATTATTGTGTTCACTACTATCATGAAACTTATCCACGCAACTCTCCTGACCGAGCGTAAACCTGAAAATGCAAAAAAATTTGAAAAAATTGCAGACAATTTTGGATCATCTTAGACCTGACAACAAATGCTCATTAAACAACTCATGAATTAGCAAATTTAGCTTTTCCTGAAGATCTGACATTCATTTGTACTCTTATTCAACAGTGAGTAATTTAAAACCAAAAGTATTGCTATTCATGACAGTTTAAGATAAATGTATTTTCATTAAATTATCTATGATCAGTTATTGATGCAGTTAAAACACAATTCATTAAATACTTACATTCCAGTTTTTCCACACATGCATCTTTCCAGTTATATCTGGTTAAAGTTAGGAACAGTGGAAAAACTCCAACAACAAAAAGCGCTGTATATGGAGAAAAACAATAGGCTTTAGAAACAAACAGTCAACACAAAATTATTTACTAGCGAGTTGCTTATCCTTCAGAAAATTAAACGAAATTCAGCTCTTTTGCCTTTTATTCATTTTCCCTGATTTTGTGATTTTATGCAGATTTACAGATCAATAAATTAAGCTATTGTTTAGTAGGCCAGTTTGATCTTAGGTGTATAGGTTCATTATCACTGATAAACCTATTTTCCTTAAATTAAGGAAAAACATTAAGCTATAAAAACTAACAAATGTTCAATGGTTTTAAAAATGTTAGAAAATGGAATTAGATTATGAGGGTTAATGTGCATTTACTTTTAAATTTTAATATATGTAGACAAAAGTTTATATGTGCAGAATGATGATGCATTTATATTTATGCATTTGGCAGATGCTTTTATCTAAACTAAATCAAGTTACCCAGATAGCAAGCAATTTTAATGTTAATGGCAATGAATCAATGTTACAATTGGTTCAACATCATGCTTGCTCTCTCAGAAAATAAAACAACTTCAAGTGACAAAGCCACAAAGCCTGAAATCAATTGAAGATAAAAGAAGACAATAAATCTCTGAAGATCTCAGCAGAGGGTTATTGAATAACTCCACAAACAGCATTACAGCTTCACTTATTACTAACAGGTTGACTTTATTTCTGTCATTCATCAACAGAAGTTCTTGTTGAGAATTAGCAGAGGATTAGATGTTGATGTTTTATTATATATGGTTGGTCACCATTATGCTGATCAGTGTTTCTTTAGTTGGGCAGTTTGACTTTTGGCTTTTTATGTTGAGTTTATGGTCTTTGTAACCATGTTTGCCAAAATACATAATTTGCTGCAAAGACAGGCAGAAACAAAGATGATCAGGTGATATAGTTTTCAGCATCATAAAGTAGAAGAATTTGCTAATCTTATGCCTGACCAAAAGTGGTTATTTGTTATACACCAACAATTCTTTCTCACCACAGATCAGACATTCTGAATTTAGATTTTTTTTTTAATACATTATGGGGAAAAATGATCTTTTGACACACAGACATCAAGAATCAGCATATGAATCCCAGCAATGATGACATGCTTCATGCCGCAATGCATGCTGAGAGTTTTTATGCAGCATGAAGCATGTCATCATTGCTGAGATTCATATGCTGATTCTTGATGTCTGTGTGTCAAAAAAAAAAAGAAATCCCACAATATATTTAAAAATCAAAAGTCAGAATGTCTGATCTGTTGCAAGAAAGTATTGTTGGTGAATATGATCTATTAATAACAAAAAAACACTTTTGATCAGAGATAAGATTAGTAAATTATTTTACTTTATGATGATGAAAACTATATCACCTGATCATGTTTGTTTCTGGCTTTCTTTGCAACAAATTATGGGTAAACACTGTCACAAATACCACAAACTGATATACAAAGCCAAGAGTCAAACTTCCCTACTAAAACAAACACTGATCATCATAACGGTGACCATATATATATATATTTTTTTTTTTAAACTTCAACATCTAAACCTCTGTTCATTCTCAAAAAGAACTGTAGATGAATGACAGAAAAAGGTTAGTCTGGTTAGTAATAAGTGAAGCTAGTAATGCTCTTTGTCTTGTGTAATCATCCTCTGCTGATTTATTGTCTTTTATTTTCAGTTGATTTCAGGCTGTGTGGTTTAAAAGTCTAAATTTAATTGTGTGATACAACAAGATCAAGGGTGGATTATAGTTTCTTCAATAGTTGATGCAAAACTACTGAATCTTCTCTGAAATACTGTCACGGTGGCTCACACACGGAGACGAGAGACAGATCCAAGTGCAGGTGTTTTTATTAAGGTAATCCAAAATCGTAGTCCACAAACAAGCATGGGTCAAAAGCCAGGTAATCAGTCCATCAAAAAAACAAGAACAAAACACGGGAACAGGAAACAACACAGACCGGGGAATGTGAACTGAAAACTCCAGGATGTGAACAGAAACAGACAGGGTATAAATAGACAGACACTGATTACATAATACATGACAGCTGGTTGTAATGATGTGATAAAGGGATAATGAGTCCGGCAGTGCGTTATGGGTAGTGTAGTCAATGGGTGAAAGAGTCCAGGATGGAGTGCCCTCAAGTGGCAGATAGGGCACTCACACTATTGATCGTGACAAATACGCTACAGTATTTTTTTTACAGAATACAGTTCGTTTACAATTTTTTAATTCACATAAATTAATCCAAATGTTTATAAAAACATCTCACCTCCACTGGCAGTTCCAAAAGCGTAGAAGAGGAAGATGAGTTGTAACGGAGGCAGAACATCATGGCCGATATCAGACACGAGGTCTAATACAGCACGCATGCGGCCATCTTTATTTCTAATCAGTTCAGCCAACACTGCATTTAAAAATAGGAATTTAAATTAATTAACATCGTTTCATTCAAAATAATCACGAAAGTGCAATAAACAGTACAACAAGAGGGACTGAGAAATTCACTGGGCTGAAGAATCCAATTTGAGTTAGCATAAAAAAAAAGAATAGTCCAGCAATTAATAAACTCCTGAAATAAGTTAATAAAAAAAAGTTCTTATTCTGTTGTTGAAGTTTATTGATGATTTACATGCTTTTCTCCAGCTAATAGTCTCCAGCACTCAATAAAAATCAAGTGAACAATGTAGGATATATAACGCTGAGATTTCTCGTATGAACGTTTAAATAAAGTGAAATGATACAGAAATACTTACAGAAAACGATGTTCGTGATGCATATCAGAATCATAATTGCAAAGAGGATTGTTATCAGGACTCTATCAGATTGTTCATAACTCAGACTTTTTTCCCAGAAAGACTGAAAAAGAACTAGGACAAAGAAAGAGACACTGTTGATTGAGCTTAACTTGAACTGAAACCTTTTCAAGTTTCTTTAATGAGAGTATTAATATCACTTATGATAATATAAGTGGTCGATACTGAATAAACCTACCTGAATAAACAACGTTTGTAAAGAGGGAATATTGTAGATGAACAATGCAGTGAACAGCTGTTTTACGATTGCCTGTAAACGAAAAAGGTCTTAACTACAAAACATATCATTTATGTGAATAAACAAACAAACACTTGAAACAGAAACATTTATTTTCTGTTCTTTTGCCCGTTTACTGACAAAGATCTGCTCTGGAAATTCTGAAAATCATCAAATCAACTCATTTGAGCAACTCGCTGATAAACTACAATGCAGAGGCTAATTACACTAAATGAAAATAGCAGTATTTTCTTTCAACTGAGTCTAAATAGTTGTTAGATGCTAATTATACTTTAAATAGTGGCAGATACAATTTGCACCTTGGTGTATTGTAGTATATTATAAAATAATATGCAATACCATATGACATACAAAGTCGAAATTATGACAAAAAGTCATAGCTATGACTTTTTATCTCATAGTTAGGACTTTAAGTCAATTTCGACTTTTTATTTCATGATTTCAACTTTGTCATAACTTCAAATTAGTATGTCATAACTTTTTAAGTCTTAATTTTAATTTAGAATGTAATAATTTTGACTTTTTAAGTTATAACTTTGTATTAGTATGTCAATTTTGACTTTATCTCGTAATTGACCATGTCAATTTCAATGTTTCATCTCATAATAAAGACTTTCTAATCTCATAATTTTTATATAGTATGTCATTTTGGACTTTATCTCATAATTGACTTTTCATATCATCCTTTCAACATTTTATCTCATAATTTTGATTTAGTATATCACAATTAAGATTTTAATTAGATTTTTTTCTCATAATTAGGACTTTTTAGGTCATTTTGGACTTTATTTCATTATTTCGACTGTCATAACTTCAAATTAGTGTCATTATTTGATTTATGTTATAGTTTCCTCTATCTCCTAAGTATGACTTTTTAAATCTTAATATCAATTTAGTCAATGTTCAATCTCATAATTAAGACTTTTAATCTCATAATTTTGATTTAGTATGTCTACTTCAAATTTCGAATTGGTATGCCAATTTTGACTTTTAAAGGCATCATTTTGACTTTTCATCTCATAATCATGACTACTTATCATAATTTTATTTATGTCATTATGATTCACCAGAGCATTTTTTTTTCTTATTTGGCAAAAATAGGCTTCCATAAATACACAATGGGAAAGGGAAAAACAGTTTGGTAAAAGGCGGATTCTAACTTATTCTCCACTCCACTGATCCTGTTATCAGACGGGTTTCTTTTGTAATTTTGTTTGGCTCAATCAGACATTGGTGGGCGGAGTTACTGTAAATAGCCTCTGGTATAAATAGACACTCCAAACTAATGATTTAAAATGGACAAACCTGGGAAATGTTCTGAATGTGGAGACACCCATAACAGCAGAAGGGGCCTCAGAAAATAATGAGCACAGCAAGCAACAGTCTCACTCAGAAACCCTAGGGAAAGAAGAAAAAAAAACGAAGGATACACTAATTGTGACGACATCTCATGGTTCTGGTTTATTCTGTTCTGCAAAACTATGAATGGACACAGTTTACAATTTAAAACAAAACTAAATTGGCATGGCTAAACAATACTAGTTTCCTCGTCAGTTATACACTCTAAAAAATGCTGGGTTAAAAACAACCCAAGTTGGGTTGAAAATGGACAAACCCAGCGATTGGGTTGTTTTGACCCAGCAGTTGGGTTAAATGTTTGCCCAACCTGCTGGGTAGTTTTATTTAACCCAACAATTGTTTACAAATTACTATAGGTCTGGCTTAAAATGAACCCAAAATAGGTTTATTGACCCTTATGACTGGTTTTGTAATCCAGGGTCACATATAACAAACAAAAAATAAATCAATTAAAAAAAAAATAAATAAATAAATAACAATATATATCAATATAAAATATTATGAAAGCAAAAGGCACTAAACAAGACCAATAACCTTGATTTATTAACCCATTAAACACAGTATACCCCATTATATATGTAGTTTGCCCACCGGCAACTATAGTTGCCGCTTGTACTTTTGACTAAGTATACAAAAAACTATAGATCTCTTGTTAGATTTGTTTTGTTTGGATGATTCTAGAGACCTTCACGATTATGTAGATAAATGTCAACAAAAAATTCTTAATATTAACATGAAAATTACTTTTCTTTGGGAGGGTTTGCCTTCAATATGCTTCCTGGAAGTAGGGGTAGGAAGTTGACAGCCTCGTGTCACAGGAAGGAAGTCAATACCTTTTTTTTGTTCTTGAAATCCTTTATTTGGTTGTTTTCTTGCATGTCATTTAGACATAAAACATGGAAAACATCTAGAAAAATACTTACAAAAGGAAAATGACAACAATACTCAGTAAACATAATTAATTTATAACATTAAAAATATGACTCGTTGAATTCATTTTGGGATCGACGGCTGAATGTATTTTTAGTAAAATGCTAGTATTGACAAAGTTCAGAGGCTGTCATATAGCCTATGTGAATCACTAAAAATAAAATAACCTTTATATGGATTAATTGCATTTTGATGAAGAAAAAAAAAAAACGTGTCATGGATTTATTGCATTTTGGGGGGAAATAATCCGTTTTTATAATAAACCTTTGAAAATCAAAATCTAGATTTTTTTGTTTTTATAACCTAAAGATGCTATGTGAAAGTTTGAAACAGAAAATAGTGGTTTTTATCTTGGTAAAGAGAACACCTTTTGGATTATAGCGTTTTGGAACCAAACTCTTCATTTAGAGTTTGCAAAATACACAATGATCTCTACAGAAGCAGCAATAACAACCATAATAATTTGACGACACACTTTATTCATATCAGGTACACATTGTGTAAGTAACTTTAAAGTTTACTCTATTCTTCTCCTAGTACAGGAAAAACTTTTGTTTAAACCACTATTAAAGCAAACATGTTGATCTGTTTTTCACCTTTCTTCTTCTCAATGCACAAATGTTCTGTAAAAAAATAATAACTTGCAATTGCTGAAAGAGAAATAAACTAGTCAAGGGTCAAGAGCCCAACTAAGTGAAGTTGGTATTGCTGTTTGTGGAGTAGTTTAATCCTCATCTGCTGAGATCTTAATGTCTTTTTTTATCATCAGTTGATTTCATCTAAGGCTGTGGCTGAAACTTTTTTCTGTTCTTGTTGTTTCTCTTTCCTTCGATGTTTGTTAACATCAGGTGTTCAATTGTTTCAGGAACATCATACTAACCTTTTGGAAAACGTTCTTGGAACAAAAAATTGTTAGCTGGGTATAGACATTTTCTAGCAAGAAGGAAGGTAATAACAGTTCAGAGAACTCGACTACATTAGAATAAAATAGAATAACAGAATATATTAACTAAAATATAATAATTACTAGAGCTTAATTTTTGTTTGTTTTACAGTAAAAGTTCACCTAAAATTGTTCACTCTGTCATTTGCTCACTCTCATGTTGTTCCAGTATAAATAAACATGGACAAAATAAACAGGCACTTTAATGACATTGCATTCTAAATACATAGACATTAATAGTTGGTCCCAAACTTTACAGTTGGCTCAATGTAGTCAGTCATTCAGTCCTGAATGCTTATTGGTCAGTGCAATAATCCTGTCATGTGATTATTTTCACTGCATTATGTTAGGGATTATACATTCTAACAGAAGGATGGCACTTTAGAAGGTGGTGCTGTAATATTTGTCATTAAAGAGTCATTATATACTGAGCTGGTAGTTGTGTATTTAAAATTAAATATGTAACCTGAATTTGATTTGATTAGTAAATAATTTCAATCATAAGAATCATATGACACACACATACAGTTGTATTTTATTGTATTGTATTGTCATTCAGTCTTACAATCCACTGAAAACTGGATCATGATATTCATAAATACGAGACAACATATTTACACAGCAAAAAACTATTTATTTTTAATATTTAATTATTAATCTACAATCCATTTTCCCTAGATTATAAAGAGAGAAGTACAGACACAGGATCCTATAGCATAATACAGTTGAGTGCGTAAGTTTGCTACTTGTGTTTTAAGCAGCACAGTCATTTTTACTATAGGACTCTTTAATAACATTATAAATAACATTATACATAAATCTTTTGGAATAAATAAAAACATTAGCAGTGTTTGGCAGCAGAAATGTTGTAAATAATGTGACTTTGTAAGTTCTTTTGGAAAAAAAAACAAAAAAACCCTGCAGTCTCTTCATGCCATTTTGCTTCTCTGCATTGGTTATTGAGTAATTTCTGCAGAGTTAAAAAGATGGCAAAATAAATTGCTATTGACATCACTACCACCACAAACGGTACATTGTACCCAGTTTCAGAAAACTGTTTGGTGCGATACGATTAGAAATTTAGGGGTGCCAGAGGGGGGTCCAGAGCAGTACATGTCCTAAATTAGAATTACCTGTAGCATCTACTGTAGATAATTAATGAACAAAAGATATGCCACAAGGATCATGAAGAATGAAATCATCACCACAAATCCGTTACATCCCTTAAACGCATGAGCCTCACCTAAAACAAAGATGTGCAATACATTAGACTTGATGTTTAGATTATTTACTGAATTCAGTAATCTGTTATTTATGAATGCTACATTTTTGTAAATGTAATATGTGCGTATATGTGTGTGTTGTGTAAATCATAGTAAATGAGTTATAGATCTCATTAGAATGGTAACAAATGTATTCATTATTTTTTCTAACGAGTGACAAAAATGATCAAAAAAAAATTATTTCATTATATTCACCTTGTATGCTGTGATTGTCTTTCACTGAATACAAAAGGAGCATTTTCAGATAGCTTTTTTCCCCCATGATAGCTTGTGAAAAGCAGATCTAAATCTAAGCCATTATTTATGGAAAATGTTCACCTTCATTCACAAGTCTTAAAGTAAGACATTCTAAATATGTCACATTTGCCTACAACATACAAGAACCACTGGTGTTTACCATCAATGACATCAAACCTGCAGGGGCCTCATGTATAACATTTTCTATAGATTCCATCCTAACAGTGTGCATACGCACAAAAGTTTTCAAATTTATAAAACCATGCGTACACTGTAAAAAGTAATGCTCTATATCTACTCAATAACATTTTGGCAACAGAATAAAAGCAATATAATTAACTAAATTCAACAAATAGAATTGAGTTAGAGTCAATCAAATTAATTTCTTAAATGTCAACCATTTAAAAGTGTAAAATTTAGGTAAAATTTAAACAAAAATATCTGAATAACAGACAGATGTCAAAGATGAATTAAGAACTCTTTATTTTTTTATTGCCAACATCGAAGACACCTGATGATAACGAGCAGAATCACTGAAGGAAAGATAAACACAAGAATTAACAGAGGTTTAGATGTTGATTTAGATGTTATTGCAAATGTTTGGTCACCATTATGGTGATCATTGTGTCATTTAGTTGGGCAGTTTGACTCTTTGCTTTTTATTTCAGTTTGAGGTTTCTGTATTGTGTTTGCTAATTTACACATTTTAAATGGTTGACTTTTAAGGAATTAATTTGATTAATTCTAACTCAATTTTTCTATGTTGAATTTAATTAATAATATTGCTTGTAATCTGTTGCTACAATTTTATTGAGTAGATAGAGCATATTACTTTTTTCAGTGTATGCCAGAACCTGCACAATAATCCATTTATAAAACCCAGTCAGAGGAAGATTGTGCGTACGTGCATCTCCACATATTCCCATCCATGTGATGTTTAACGGTAAAAGACAGGAAAATATGAGATACGGATGTGCCATGACATTACATTGCTAAAATCATTCACTATCCTTGCCTTGTTTTAGAATAAATAAATCAAAAATGTATAAAATACATTTTAGATTAAGTTTTCAGGAAAGAGTTATTTTCAATATTTTCCACTGGCCAAGTAGTAATTTTAATTGCTTTAAACATAAAATTTATGCATTTTTGCCTATAAGGTAAACATACTGCTTGAATGTTTTTGAAACCTTTAGAATTTTCTATATTTCTGCAAAAATATGACCCAAAACACCATTAGATGTTCACAAAAGTCCTAAAAGTAGACAAAGAGAACCCAATCAGACAAAAGAGACAAAAATATATACTTTATACAAAAATAAGACCTGTCTGTTTCCATTAAAAATATATAAACATCCTACAATATACAGTGCTGCTTGAATATTTTTGAACCCTCTATATTTCTGCAAAAACATTTCAGTCTGTTCATCACACAATGCTATCATAAGTATTAATACAGTGCATATATCATATGGACTATAGGATACTTTTATGCTACTTGACATTAGTGTTGTTGTATGGAAAAGAAAAGCATACATATTCTTAAAAACTTTCCTTTTAAATTCTGTAGAAAAAATATCAGCATATGATTGGGCAGGTTTGAGGGTGAATACATAATGACAGAAATTTTTCATTTTAAGTGAAGCCCTGACCCCCGTATTCTCCAATCAAGGACTTTTTATGTCATCGTAATATACAGAAAAATATTGATGATCAGTCACTGACACTAAATAAAACTTGTCTTGTTTTTGTAAGAAAAACACCATGTATTTATACTCACCAGGTGTTAATACTTGTAAAATGAGCAGAGACAAAGCAAAGAGGCTTTCAACTGGAAAGAGAATGATTCTCAGATCTATTGTACGCTCACCATTCACTGAGGAATCAAAATAAAGATATATCGGAGACAATATTTACATTTATAGTATATTATTACAACTAGTATTATGTAATCCAAATTTATATCTGCAAAGACTCTTTTAAAACAGATTTAAACTTACATATCTTTAGCATCAGTTCTGTCATCAGAGTAGAAGAGCTCAGTAAAACAACACCAACTGATCCAAACCAATAAACAAAGGTATTTTGACGACAATCTGCAATGCATGTTAAAATAATCAAATAGTTTAGGAGTCTAAAAATGTTAAATTGTTCGATATTCATTTTTTAATAATGTATAAAAATAACATAATTTGCCATAATAATATTATAAACAAATTAACGTTTTATATGCTTAATCTCCTACTTTTTATAGGGCCCATATCATGAAAAATAAACTTTTTCTGGACAATTCTGAGACAAGAGTTCATTGTACAATGAAAACCTATTGAAACTCAAGACTTCCTCTCCAGTCATGAAGGAGCAAAGTATTTATCAAAGCATCAAAAGTAATGACTCAGAAATCTGACCATCACACTGGGTTAATAAGAGAAACAGACACACAATTATTCCATGAGGGGAAATGCATAACCAATCATGTGACTAGAGCAATCATGGTCATCTGAGTTAGAAATGACAAGGTAAACTATAAGCTTTGTGTGATTTTTTAGCATTATAGTTTTATACTGTGCAATAAAAATGTTTTAGGTGGTAAATACTTTTTTCCCAGAAATAAATGCTTTGGCAGTAAATCCTCATCACAGGGTTACTGACTTAAGATCATTGTAACTTAGTGGTTAAAGACCATGGCTGGAGATTGAAATGTTGTAGGTTTGAATTCTATTCAAATGCACACTCAAGAATAAAAAACAACTTAGTTGTTAAATTCGTAATAAGCACATGAAATTCAAAATGGGACATAAAAAACAGAGGTGAGAAAACTTCAAACATCATAAAGAAGATGATCAATTTTGTACCTGATTTATTATACGTCCATGTTAAATCCATAAGTGTCCATTGTATCTGCAGAAACCCAATCACACAGGCCCATCCAGTATGATCTGTCAGTGGAAAGGGCAAGATAGCACCTAGGTGCCACATTTTATTAATGTAGAAGTTTAATAAACAAGTAAGATGTGCATGCCATTTTTGCATGAATACAATATATATTTTTTATTTGTTTTAATTTAAAATATCATACCTTTATAATTTTTCAGTAGCCCAATGTAAAGACTGATCATAAAAATATTTACTGGTATAATCACACCAAACCATTTCCCTTTCTGTGCCAAACATGAACCTGAGAAAGATGTGAGAATGTATTCAATCAGAGTATTTATGACTCCTTAAGACAGATAGAAAGTTTTGTTCATCAAAACAATTGGAATATAAAGACACTCACAGCCCAAATCAAACCTGACTAGAAGATTATTAAGAAAAAAAGTAAGAAAGGATCACTTGCAAGGTATTGTCACAACACTGTAAAACATTTTCAGCTGGTTATACTTAGAAATGAAAGTTCACCTGCTGCCTTAAAAATGTGAGTTCACTCAACTTGAAAATAATCTTTGTTTCAACTCACGAATAGTCAAGACAATGCATTATTTTAAGTTAAAAATTAAACTTAAAGTAATGCATTGTCTTGACTATTTGTGAGTTGAAACAAAGATTATCTCCAAGATGAGTTAACTGTTTAGTTGAGTTAACTCACATTTTTAAGGCAGCAGGTGAACTTTCATTTCTAAGTTTACCCAGCTGAAAATGTTTTACAGTGAATTAGAGGTTTAAACCAACCCCATTAATAGTTTGATGTTTCACAATAGTATGATGTTTATTTAAAAGCTTGTTTCCACCACTGAATAAAAATTAAAAAAGGTAATAGCAACTATTTATCCCACAATTCTGACTTTATTTCTCACAACTGTGAGAATTGAGATATAAACTGGCAAATGCAAGATATAAAGTATGAATTGAAACTTGCAATTCTGAAAAATAAACTTGCGAGGGATGTTATTTTGACTTTTTTCTAGAAATTGCAAATTCTTTATCCTCTCAGTTCTGAGAAGAAATGAGAACTACAAGATATAAACTTACAATTGCAAGAAACAGTGTCAAAACTGTGAGCAGTCAAAATTACTTTTTTTATGTGGCAGAAGCAAGCTTCCATGATTCAGTTGGTAGTCGTGTAATTTTAATAGATCGTAACTTTACATTGCCACATCTAAAAGAAACCAATTTATATAACTTCTCTTCCTCTGAAAGCACAAATTTCTTATAACACCATCTCTTTCACTGATGAAGAGAATTATAGTAAAGTAAAAGATGCTCCAAGTGCCTAACCATAGGGAAGCAGTCAATATGAAGTCAATGTGATCTCAACATTTTCAGCTGTATTTACAATTTAACAACATTGATGTTGACATTTGAAAATATATTTAAATGTATCTGTCCGGCTCGGTGTTAATTTTTTCTATTATTATTATTGTAACGTGAGACTATGTTCACTAACATGTCCATGGAGACACTGTATTTGACTTAATTTACCCCAACAAGCAGAAGAGAAATTATTATAAACTACTGTGCAACTTACCAGTTCGCCTGTCTGTATCTTCCACATGAAAAGCCATACTTGCTAACAGTGGTATAAATCCAGTAGTAAAAATCACTAAATATGAAAAAAAAATTAAATAAAGAGTTCACACTGATTATACTGTCAGACACATTATTCAAAAATGGCTTAAGTGAGAGTTAAAATGATTTTCTTCAGTAGTACATCAAGGTTATAAAAATAGTACCACATACTGTATAGTGAAAATACACTGGAAAATTCAAACACGTTACAGACTAAATTGGATGTACACAATTAACTGATCTTGATTTATAAACATAAACCTGTGTATATGTTCTAAACAATTGATGCATTTTATATTATCTTCAACTCAAACTTCAACTCAAAATTTGTTAAACTTAAAACATTTGTCTCCATACTCCTAATAATTTAATCCAAATAGTAAATAAATGTTACCTGTTGTCAGAAAGCCTGCAGAAGCCAAAAATATATAAACTAAAAAAATCATGATACCCAATAAAGTCAAACAAGCTGCCTCCAGTATGTTTTTCCAGACAGCACAAAACTTCACTATATCAGAAAAGAAAGGACAATGAGCACATGACCATCCAACATATACTCCAACAATATCCACCTAGTGATCATAACCCAGTCTAGTTGCAAAAATGATGATCATAGGGGTCCAAGTATAAAGTGCTGGAAGCCTATTTATTTGTAAAATAAGGTATGTATTTGTGGAATAATTACTTTGTCTGGCATTGCACATTTGAATTAATTGACCTAGCACAAAAATTTAACTGATAAAAACAAGTCCTTCCCCAACTTCCTACTGTAGATTGCCTATGAAAACCTTTAGACTGATTTTTATATGAAGGACTCAGTATGGTTTATTCAAAGATCAAACTATCATAACAGTTCAATTTTAATCAACCTGTTGATATTTTAATACTAATCTGTCGACATGATGTCACTTGCGTTTCCAGTAGCCCCGCAGCACTGCCCTAAAATCCACCCTTAACATGCCTCCATAGAACAACTTCACACAACCCCACCATTTCACCAGCTGTCAGCAGACTGAAGCAAACTTGTTGTCTTTACTTTTGAACAATGAAAAAAGAGAACACATAACTATTCAGTTGCACCTGCTTCCATTTATTTATAATCACAAGAATGCACAAAACAACTCCAAGGCTTTTGAAGGGTTAGTTCACCCAAAAATGAAAATTCTGTCATTAATTACTTACCCTCATGCCGTTTCACACCCGTAAGACCTTCGTTCATCTTTGTAACACAAATTAAGATGTTTTAGTTGAAATCCGATGGCTCAGTGAGGCCTGCATAGGGAGCAATGTACACTTCCTCTCTCAAGATCCATAAAGGTACTAAAAACATATTTAAATCAGTTCATGTGAGTACAGTGGTTCAATATTAATATTATAAAGCGACGAGAATATTTTTGGAGCGCCAAAAAAAACAAAATAAAAAATTATTTAGTGATGGCCGATTTCAAAACACTGCTTCAGGAAGCATCGGAGAGTTATGAATCAGCGTATCGAATCTGCTGTTCGGAGCTCCAAAGTCACGTGATTTCAGCAGTTTGGCGGTTTGACCCGCGATCCGATTCATGATTCGATACGCTGATTCATAACGATCCGATGCTTCCTGAAGCATATAATATTAATATTGAACCACTGTACTCACGTGAACTGATTTAAATATCTTTTTAGTAACTTTATGGATCTTGAGAGAGGAAGTGACGTTGCTCCCTATGAAGGCCTCACTGAGCCATCGGATTTCAACAAAAATATCTTAATTTGTGTTCTGAAGATGAACAAAGGTCTTATGGGTGTGAAACGACATGAGGGTAAGTAATAAATGACAGAATTTTCATTTTTGGGTGAACTAACCCTTTAAGTCCAAAGGCTTACACATTTTCAAAAATACTGATAAAATATAATTACCTCACATTTCTTTACAAAGAGTGAGCATTTCTATTAATTTTCTACAAATGTATGCAATCTGAGGAGGTCTGAGTAATCTCTCCCATCCCACTATACTGTTATCCTTTCAGCCAGAGCAACAGAGGGAGCTCACGAGCAGAACAGAGGAGTTATGAACTTATACGGGTTGACCAGAGTAAGTTTTTTTTTATGACATCCGGGGCACGTTCGAGCTCAAAACAGTGCGCAATGTTTTGCTATGGTTTCCGGGTTGAATGACATGTTTCCTGGAAATGGTGTGCAACGAGTTTGAGATATGTTTTCTCTTGTTTGGTGGGTGTGTCAAAAATGTCAGCCCAATCAGCAGCAACATGCATATAAACCACACGGTATTAAAGAGACAGCTTGCACAATGGGTCAAAGTAAAGTAGTTTACCATTGTGTTCTCTTTTATTCTGAATGGCAAGGGCAGTGACTGTAACATCAAGCGTATTTTGCAGTATTAAACCGATTTCATCAGGCTTTATATATGATTTGTCAAAATTTTATGATCATTATATATGATTTGTCTAAATTTTTCAACAGTCTCTGGTATTTTCCATACAAACGTGTATTTATCAAAATGATTAGCATGAGTAGCCTTTAGCATCGCATATAAGTATATTTCTGCCTTATACGGTGATCAGAATCCTCATCGTATCAGAAGGAAGTTATTTCAAACACACAGTGGTGTCTGAAAGCAAGTTTTGAGCTAAAAATAGTTTGAAATGTCTTAAGGGGGGGTCTAATGCTATTTCATGCATTCTTATTTACACTGTTAATGAGTTGCATTCTCATGCTAAACATGGCCAAAGTTTTAAAACACGAGTTGGACATATGGCCGAGTGTTTCTGTGCCAAATACACTACTTCTGGTTTCGGAAGGGGTTTCGCCGATTTTTTTCAGAGTATGGCCCTTTATCACATAATAAAGGGTGGAAATCCTTGTATAGGCACTTCTCCCTGAGCAAGAGCACGCCCATCAACGCGTTTTGCTAGGGATACAGAAGCCGAGAGATTTTTCAACAATGGCTGTGTCCCGATTCAGGGGCTGCACCCTTTGAAGGCTGCATACATAATCAGTCTCATTTAAGAAAAATAACCGCTAGATTGCAACATAAGAAAGAAATTACAGTATTTTACACCTCATAATGAATATCAGTCAATTTTATTACGGTTACTTAAATATGACATCCTTGAGCCTTCAAATGTAATCTCCGAAGGACGCAGCCTTCGAAATGAGACACAGCTTCTGTCACCAAAGGAGTGTGTTTTTGGTTGTGAGGGAAAGATTACCTTTTTCATCTTCCCAAAGAACCCAGCGTTAAGGGAACAGAGAATGAAGTTTGTTTTTCTGAGGCAGTAACGGAGTTGTGCATGCATGTTTGTTTGTTCACGGAATTTCGGTGATGAATACTTTGAAAACCAAGTCCCAAAAACCCCTGATGTTGGCCCCCGAGAAAGCCCAGACGTGGTCCAATCAAACCACAGAAGTAACAGTGGAAATGCACTAACACACTTGCTTTTGGCCTGACAGTGAAAATGTGGCTGTTTTAACCTTGGATAACTTTCATCACCATAGAGTATGTGCAAGCATGCGCGATAAGTTGCTGGCTGCAGTTCACTTAACAGCCACCGGTCACACTAATAACAAGGGTTTCTGAATTCTACATCTAGACCCTTTAATAAAAACCAGGAACTTCTGTTTGACTATTGTTTTTTTCGAGTTAGTGTAGTCTAGATCACTGATTTTCAAACCTGGCCTGGAGTACCAACAGCCCTGCACATTTTGTATGTTTCCCTCATAAATCACACCTGATTCAACTCACGAGTTCATTAGTAGAGACTGCAAGACCTGAAATGTGTGTGTCAGATATAGGGAGACATACCAAATGAGCAGGGCTGGGGGTCCTCCAGGACAGGTTTGAGAACCACTGATCTAAATAATGCCAATGAAAATCTGGCATGAATGATTGGAATAAGACCAGGAACATGTGTTATAGAATTAATTTTATAAATATAATTTTTATTTTTTTTAATTTTGAGTCAATTTTTGTCAATATTACAAAACTAACAAAATAAATAATATATTGATACTTACAACACAAAAACAGAATTAGCATTAAAAAGGCAGCACTTGATATTAAGCCCCAAAAAAATGTAGAATGCCGACTATCCAAAATATATGGTGTAATAACTATGAAGAGGAAAAAAGAAAGTAAATAAAAATACTGAATACAAAGTTAAAGTGTACAAAATTATACAGTTAGACAATTCATTTAATAAAGACTTTTAAATACTCAAATACTTTTTTAGATTAAATTATGATGTCACACAATAACCTCAATAACAAAGTTCTTCAGACAGTGCTGTGATTAAATAAATGTTGCTAATGTTAAAAAGTAATAATAAAATGTTCTGAATGTATTCAGTCCTATAAATATACAGATATTTATCACATACAGCCTGTCTCACTCTCAGAGGTGCGACAGTAAAGCGTTTATGCACTGAAGAAATATATACTATATATGAGATATAATATTGATGTGCTTACCTAGATAAACAACAGCCGTGAAAACACTGTATTCAATAAAACTCCATAATCCATAATTCATCCATTTATTACAAATCACTGTAAAAATTAAACGTCAATAATTAAATCAATTTAAAACCAATTGACAAAATATAATTCAGTGTCATTAAGTACAGAAAAGAACTTGATATGGAATTTGACCATCATTTGATAAAATACACAACTGAAATTACAGTCTACAGATATGTGATATGTCACAGATGATTCTTATTGAGAAGGTGATGATAATTAAATAAAACGTACCAGGTCTTTTTATATGTGGTCCAGCTCTGAACAGCATGGTAGGCCTCAGTAAATATAGAGCAGAGCAAGCAACAGTTTCATGCAGAAAACCTGGAACAAAATGATATTTTAAAGCAAATATATGAAAGGAAAGTGAATTAGAGTATGAATTTCACCACTATAAGAAACTGCTATATTATTATCACAGGTCTATTATTTTGTCAATTATCTAGTACTAACAGTGATTAATATTTGGGTTTGTGTTTGTATAGCCTACACATTGCATACATGTATATAATTTTAATGAAAAGAGTGTTTCTCAAGCAGGAGTCCGTGGTCCAAGAAAAAATTGACAATGGGTTGTTGAATTATATTAGAAAACAATGCACACCGGAGGTAGTAATGTGTCCATGATGCAAAACAGAGATACCGTCAAAAGGGCTGTGCCAAGTGTGCGACCGCACAGGGCCTCGCGGCTCACACGAAAGTAAAGTGACAGCTGACTTGATGATGTAAAGCCAATAGTTAAAGATGTTTTAATAGAGAACTATTCAGGTCAGTTTTGGTTAAGGAGACATTAAAATTTCAGTTCAGTTTTCTTGATGTTAGAATTTTTTGCATATGAATAAATCTAAAATAGAGATTATTGTGTAAGCACCCCCAAATACACATGGGACCCCTAAATTTAAATTATGCCCATTATCTATTCATGGTAAATTCATGGTAAAAAAAATAAAAAATGTAGGAGTACTTTTTGATGAGTTGTTAAAATTTGACAAACAGATCATTGCTGTTGTCAGATCAGGTTTTTTTCAATTAAGAACACTGACAAAGGTCAAGCCATTTTTGTCATTTTATGATTTTGAGAGAGCGATGCATGCATATGTGTCTTCACGTCTGGACTGTTGTAATTCCCCGTATGCAGGGATTAATCTGTCCACTTTGTCTAGATTGCAAATTGTCAAGAATGCTGCTGCAAGAGTGCTGACAGGCTCTCGGAAAGAAGATCCATATTACCCATATTCTTTCTTCTCTACATTGGCTGCCAGTACAGAATTGATTTTAATATTTTGTTGTTTGTTTTTAAATCTTTAAATGGCCTTGCACCACCATATATTTCAGATTTATTACAACCTTACTCACCATCCAAATCACTGAGGTCTGCTAACCAGAAACTTTTGACTGTTCCTAGGGCGAAACATAAATTATGGGGTGTTTCAGTGATGGTTCCGAGACTCTGGAACAGTTTGCCGCTAAATATTAGAACAGCTTCCACACTGGGGTCTTTCAAATCCCTTTTGAAAACTCATCTTTTTTCCCTGGCTTTTTTGTAGGTTTTTATTTAATGAGATTTTGTCATTTAATGTTGCATGGTCAGAATCTCTGTGCTGTGCTTTACAATCTCATCCTCTAAACACAATGTTCTTCAATCCATAAAACTCAATTTCTGGTTGACTACAGCTACAACCCCAAAACTATTTAAGAAATTGACAAAAATCTAAAAGATACTCATGACGAATCAATAAAAACACATTTTTATACTGGCAAATTATCTATTAATGAAACAATTTAAAGAAAGACAAATCCTCTTCAAATTCAGATTAAGTGACCATGATTTAGAAATAGACAGAGGAAGATGTAAACAATCATGCAGAGAGAGCAGATGAACTGTAGACACTAATCTACAGCAAACGGGATGAGAAACACGTTCAACTCATCTGTCCTAAATATCACGATTTAAGACAAACATTTCTGCACAGACTGAAACAATTTAGTTAAAGGTGCTACAGAGGATGTTTTCGACGACTGAGAAACCAAAGACTGTTACCGAGTTTTTGAAATGAGCGCATGCGTAAGAACAACCCCCCTCTTTCACAGCTCATTTCGAGGGAACGCCTCCCAAAACTCGTGCAGGAGTATTGGAACACGAGTGTTTGTTTACCACCGGCATTCGCTGTGTCGTGTTAGTGGATTCATTATGTCAGACTCACCGCAGGTAACTCATAATATGCAGTTGTTACTCCTGACAAAAACATTGCATGCGGCTCCTGTGGAAAGTTACTGGAGTGCGCACGTCTCTCACAAGGAAAGTAATGGCAGTGATTGACAAGCCAGAGGGCCAATCCGCGCACGCCTCCCACAAGGAACGTCATGACAGTGATTGAGGCCCTACCTCGTGCACAGATGATGTACAGTGGGTACGGAAAGTATATTAATATTATTCCTTTCAGTGCACCTAATAAATAGTCTTTTATCAGTTAGTAAAGACAGTTTCAAGTAATATTGCAAAAATGTATAAAACAAAACATCCTCTATAGCACCTTTAAAACAACATGAAAATAGTTTGTCATCTTTATCTTACGGCATGTTATATTTATTTTCTTGGTCAGTGTAGTTGTGGGTTTTGGTTATTTTGCGGTTGTAGGCTGTTAGGACCTTTTGAAATAACTGAAATCACATCTAAATCTGAATTGAAGTGTAAGGGAAAAAACTAAGATAAAAAGACACAACAAAATACTCACCCTCAAAAATACCCCAGAGAATGAGTGCCGTGAACATCATACTGTTTGGAAGTAAGTTGAGACAAATGTAAAGATATGGGGCTAGAGAGAAAAGACAAAATGCATTTCACTTAGATCTAAAGTATGATGTAACTATAATTTCCAAATTTATTACAGCAAATAATATTCTCAAGTCATTACCAATCCAGTGATATTGTAATCTGCAGTAGATGACACACCAGAGAAGCAGTGCAGATCCAGATGCAGTAATACAGAGAGCCAAGATCATTGTGTGTAAACCAGAGAAACCTGTGAAACATGCATCAGTTATACTGAACACCAGACTAGCTGTACCAATTAATATTAGAATTATCAACTCCATAACAGTGTAATAACATATAATTTGTGTTTAAATGAAGCCCTATGGAATGTTTACAATAGATTTAGGCTCCAACAATAGGCCATTTCCACATTCAAAAAGTGCTGGATTTATTGATGTACAGTTCTTCACAGATACTTCATCTAAACACATCAACCACAGTTTACAATCATTAATCGGATATGATTAAACAAAGAAAAATGGTTATATGTTACTCCGGCACATATTTCATGATTTAAAGAGGAGCGCACAAGCCTATTGTAAGTGTATGTGCAATACTTCAGAGTCTGACCACCTTATTATATTAGACTTGTAACAATAGAATCCAACAACATAAAAAAAAAAAAGAGTTAGACAAGGAAATATATACTGTGAAATACCCAGCTAACATTTTTTGTCTAAGAACGTTTTCCAAACATTCTGTTTTGTAATGGAAGTGTTAAAGGAAACCCCGGGTATTAGGACATGTAATATTATACTAATTAATATACTATAATATACTAATTAATTTAGCTTATCAGGAGCACATGAACTGTGTCCTGAAGGATTGTGTTCTGTTGGAAATCTCAGAAGCGAAGACCAAGAGACTTGGATGCATCTTCAGCAGATTCTTTATTGAGAACACATGCTGTCTGTAGCTGCAGTCATCAAGTCTAAGGCAGTGTACATTCAAGTTTATATACATTTTAGGGGGCAGTGCTTAGGGATAGAGACAAATCACCAGGGAGACGGCCTTAAACAAAGCATGCAAAATGAAGTATTCAGGTATAGGAACCCGCCCCAGACTCTAGAGTGTCGCAAATCCTAATCCAATCAGCATAACTATTCAAAGAATGGGACAGAGGCTCCAAGAGCCATTAACGACAAAAGGTGAGAATCTCAGTAATCTGACTCATTAGACATACAATAAAGAGAAAAGGAACTGGCAGAAATCTCTTGCCACCACAGGAGTTACTTCCAGTGAACTCTTGCTTGGATGCAAACTGAGAACGACCTAACACATTCTACCCATGAGTTCACACTCGCCAGTCTCAAGTCAAAACCTACACTGACATCAAACATGCAGCGAAACCATCTGCTTTGCAACCAGGTGAAAGAGTGCGTGTGAGGATATAATCATGTGAAATTCAGTCTGCCTTGTAGAGTGCAGGGACAAAAAGGTCAGGACATATACAGTATATCCTTGATTATGGGGCAATGTGTAACGCAATATACCTGTCACAATGTCTGGGTCAAAGCTATTCGGATAATGAACTTACAGAGGTTGTTGGTTGTCGCACCAGTAGCTCAAAGACAACCCAGAATCAGATTCCCGCCAGTCTAACAAAGACTTTGTCACATGAAGCATACACACGTGCACACTATTCACGATAATACACCACTACCATAAAGTTGTTAATTTTCAGATGTTACATGTTGATGTTGAATGGTGTATCTCAGAGCCGTTGAAAATCAGAGTTATGACACTCCCATAGTCTTCAATATGAACTGAGGAATGCAGAAGTAATGAGTGTTGTGGAGCAACCAATAATTCCAAACTCTGTATTGAATCCCATTCATTTCAGTGTTTCTCAAGCACATGCACAGGTAATTTGATGAAATTCCTGTGTTATTTTTTTTGTTTGTTTAGTTTTTTTGACATTTTAACACATTAGTTGACCTCTCAGGAACCTAGCCAGTACTGGTATTTTATGTAGCACATTACAGTCAATGTTTATGTTAAGATAATAGATAGTTAGACAATAGTTGCAATTAGATAACATGAGCAACAATTCAATAGCTACCATAACCAGATGCTAGTTGTCATATTTTAAAGGTGCCCAAGAACCTAATTTCACAAGACGTAATATAAGTCTAAGGTGTCCCCTGAATGTGGCGTTTGTGTATGAGAGAGAGCTCCCGCAGCTCTGAGACAACTTTTAAATGCATAAGTAACTAATGTGCTAGTTTTCATACAATAAGCAGGCTATGTAACATAATTAGGTACTGTTAACATAATAACGCAACACATGTAAGCTGCGTTTCTCAACACTGAGAATAAATATATAAACGTCTGTTTCTCCAGACTCGCGCTTGGCAGTCAGTCACACATTACAGCACTTTCATAATCACTAAGCCATATAGCGATTTCCATTTTATTTAGATTTGTTGTTCAACATTACTTGAGCATTTTATACCCGTTTACCTTAAGGAGTCAGAAGTACCATGACTAGTACTGTCCTCGCTTGAGAATTCAGTCACTGAGGCAGTGGGATTGGAAGGAGGATCAAGCGGGATTTTGTGTTGCTGTCTCTTTTTATTGATAGGCTGTACGCATTTGTCAATCATCCCCGCTTGCTATTTGGGAAATGAACCCAGTGCTATGATTGGTCGAACTCTTTCTTTTGCAGGATTTGAGTACTATGCGTGCACAGAGGAGTCACCGGGTTTTTGCGTAGTATAGAGTGACAAATCGTACCAGCGTACTTTGAGGTCAAAATGCGTACCCGCTACGCAAAATGCGTACATGTTGGCAGGTCTGCATACTGTTGTTCTCATGTTGACTTGATTGCTTCTATTACTCTCATTTGTATGTTGCTTTGGAGTAAAGCGTCTGCTAAATGACTAAATGTAAATGTAAATTTGTCCTTGCTTGATTGCTTCACAATACCTAGAGAACGTCTGTTGATTTGGCTGTGCAGCTCCAGATGTTAATACTGCCTTGTCTAATGCCTTGAACATGAGCTGGCATATGCAAAATTTGGGGGCGTACATATTAATGATCCCGACTGTTGCGTCACAGTCGGAGTTATGTTGAGATTCGCCTGTTTTTCTGTGGTGTTTTTCACACACAAGATTTACATAAGGAGGAAAAAATGGTGTTTGAGACTCACCATATGTCATTTCCATGTACAGAACTCTAATTATTTAACTATGCCTAGTTAAATTTAATTTTACAATCTAGGGCACCTTTAACAGTTTTTAGTCTTTGTGTTATCTTTCTCTCCTGAATGAGTTTCTATGAAGACTGCCCATTCAAGGAATAACGTGAAAGTGAGATGTGAAGACCAAATATGGTAACCCATACTCAGAATTTGCATTTCTGCATTTAACCCATCCAAGTTAGTGCACACACATTAGGAGAGAGTAGTGAGTAGTGAATACACACTGCAAACTGTGGACACACACCCGAAGCAGTGGGCAGCCATTATGCTGTGTAACCCAGGGAGCGACTGGGGGTTAGGTGCCTTGCTCAAACCTCAGTCATTTCCTGCACGGTGCTGGAATTGAACCATCAAATTTTTGGGTTACCATTCAGACTCGCTAAATATTAGGCAGATAACAATAGTAAATCCAAGAACAGAGCAAATAGTCCAAAGGGCAGGCGGCAGGAATCGTAAACGGGGAACAGACAGGATCAGTAACAGGCAGGCAGGCAGCCAGACAGACAAGATAATAAAGCTCAGAATTGCAACAATGGTTAACAAGACTTCGCAATGAGGTGGTAAGTGTGTGAGTCTTAAATAGTCCAGATAATGAGCTTCAGCTGTATGTGGCAATTGGTGATTGGTGTGGAGTGTGTGCAGGTGACTGGCAGGGAGGATTATGGGAATTGGAGTCCAGGAACTGATTGGAATCGTGACATAATGCCCCCCTTCCGGAAGGCGCGCCCTCGCGCCGTGAATGGCATAACCGGGGAGGGGGGGTGGGTGCCTTGGAGACCTACTGGCAGATGGGTAAGGGGTCTCCAGGGCAGGTCCAGGAACCCTAGGCGCCATGGCGGGTCAGGTGCTTCGGGTAACCATGGCAGGTCAGGTGCCTCGGGCAGCCACGGCGGGTCAGAGGCCGTGGGCGGCCATGGCAGTACAGGAGCCTTGGGACGCCAAGGCGGGTCAGGAGAGTCGGGCAACCATGGCAGTACGGGAGTCTTGGGACGCCATGGTGGGTCAGGAGAGTCAGGCAGCCACGGTGGGTCAGGAGTGTCTGGCAGCCACGGCGGGTCAAGTGCCTCGGGAAGCCACGGCGGCTCAGGAGTGTCGGGCGGCCACTGCGGGTCAGGTGCCGTGGGCGGCCACGGCGGTTCAGATTCTGTAGACGACCACGGCGGGTCAGAGTCCGTAAACGACCACAGTGAGTCAGAGTCCATAGGTGGCCTTAACGAATCAGAGTCCATAGACGACNCAAGGCAAGTCAGGAGTGTCAGGCAGCCATGGCAGTTCGGAAGCCCCACCCATAAGTTCCCCACCCACGGGTATATGGCCCCCCCCAAAAAAAATCTTCTTGGGGAGTTCAATGGTGGCAGTAGCGGGCTCGTGGGTTAGAGTGGGGTCTGTAGCGGGCTCGTGGGCATGGAGCTTAGGTGGCACTGGCAGGGCAAGGAGCTTGTTCGTCGACGCTGGCGAAGCCGCCATCTTGTCCGTAGACACAGGCGACGCAGCCCTCTTGTCCGTAGACACAGGCGACGTGGCCATCTTGTCCGTAGATACAGGCGACGCGGCCATCTTGTCCGTAGACACAGGCGGGCTTGAGTGCATAGCAACCGGCGTCCTTGAGTGCGTAGCAACCGGCGGAGGTTTGGGAATGCCAGCCGCTCGTGCTGAAGTGAACGTGACGTGACTCTGGGCGATCAGCGGAGACGTGATGTGACTCTGGGTAATCGGCGGATACTTGACGTGGGGCTGGAAGATCAGCGGAGACATGGACTGGTGTTGTTGTGATGGTGGCTGCCATTTTGTGTGTGTTCCTTGGCGCGGTGGCCATTAGGTGATTCAGCGAGGTGTCGCATTTCTCCGTGACACCCACAGTAAATAAAGAGCCAACAGACAACAAAGCATAATCCAGAAAGCAACTAAGTGATGAACGCAGTCCCTCTTGTCTAGGTTTGTTCTGAAGAGGTTGGTTAACGCCATCACAAAAAAAGTCTATCAGTGCACAGTCCGGCAGGTCTGAACAATATGCAATGTCCAAATATTCTTCAATGTAATCCTCCAGCGATCGTGAGCCCTGTTTGAGCCCTAATAACAATAGTGCAATGTTCCTACCAGACCAGTGTTCACCAGAAAAGCTGCTGGATCGTTGTTGTGGCGAAGTCTTCTGTAACGGGACGGGACTCAGGGTAGGATCCATCTGCAAGCTTTATTAAAGCAGAGTTCATAGTAAAACAGGCAAGGTCAAACAGGGGCAAACAGGAACAGCAAGGGACAGGCAGAATCGTGGCCAGGATACAGGCAGTGGGTCAGGGCTGGCAGATAACAATAGTAAATCCAAGAACAGAGCAAATAGTCCAAAGGGCAGGCGGCAGGAATCGTAAACGGGGAACAGACAGGATCAGTAACAGGCAGGCAGGCAGACAGGCAGACAGACAAGATAATAATGCTCAGAATTGCAACAATAGTTAACAAGACTTCGCAATGAGGTGGTGAGTGTGTGAGTCTTATGCTGCGTTCCAGGCAGGTTTTTGAGCCCGTCAGTCACGACTTCAAATCACGACTCACGACTTTGTAGCGTTCCAGGAAAGTCACGCCAAACTGTGTAAAAGTGAAAACAAACCAACATGGCGGACCGTACGGGGCTTATGCTCATTAACAATTATTATATCACCAAAGGTGCTTACTCCTTGCTTATTTGAGGGAAACAGAGGAGGAAAACGGCGCATAAGGCAAGAGAAGCTGTTATACCTTTTATTTTACCATGCACTTGCATAAACACCGCATCCGTAGGGGCTGCCATTGTTGTTTCGCGGGCTATGTGACGTCAGAACCCGTAACTGGGAGTACATCGATCTAGTACGAGTTCACGGGTGGGAAGTCACGGGTTTGACTGCTGTTCCAGTGCACTTTCACGGGTAGAAGGTTGGAAAAACACGGGTTACGGGTTGCCTGGAACGCGGCATTAAATAGTCCAGATAATGAGCTTCAGCTGTATGTGGCAATTGGTGATTGGTGTGGAGTGTGTGCAGGTGACTGGCAGGGAGGATTATGGGAATTGGAGTCCAGGAACTGATGGGAATCATAACAGATATATTATATAATAAAGTGTTTTGTTGAATGCAATTGATTTCCTTGTTTTATGTAACACTATTTTAAACTGCTGTGCTGGGTTAAATTTGATATTTGCTTGCACTCATCTACCGTCAGAGGGGGGTGGGGGATAAAGAAAACCTTCTAGGTCTAATTGTAGTTATTAAGAAATCAATATAAAGTATTTGCAAATTATATTTCATTTTAAAATATGCACACATTCACTCTTATTTGTATGTCTAATTTGTCAAAAATGGAAAATGGTTCTTGTCTCGCCTCATTCTGAATTACATGAATCATGATGTTCAATTCAAAAATTTCATAAAAAGTTGAGTAGTTTGCATCACTGGATATTACTGTCGGTCGTTGAACATTTGTATCATAAAACAGTTGTCAAATATGAAATGTTTAGTTGCTTACCATTGCACTCTTGATTGTCTTCTGTGAACAAGACCCACCTTCTTGATTGCCCATCTCGTTAATTTGTCATTGACAAGTGCACTGCTGAGGTAGAGCAGCCTAAAATGTAACTTTTAAAACATTTGTCATCCTAACACCAACAAACGAATTTACTCATTGTACCCGCTAAAATAATAAGACACCAATTCTAAAAAAATGTATGCAAATTTTTTAATTGTGATTTTTGTGCAAATTCACAATTGCCTCTGGTCTGAGGGGGCAGGTACAAGGAATTGCTGCAAATATAGTGAAACTGCTGCCTATTCTGCTTAAACACATTTAAAGAGATTGAAAGCGCAGAGTTGTTTGGAACTATTGAGAGCTCCATGAACCACGTGACCATGTGGTGGTGAGACCAAACTCTGTTTCTGTTTTTTTTATCTGCACTGTACTGCTGCTTCTGTGGTTGTTTGTGTGTTGAAATATGATAGTCTCCATAATTTTTTTTAAATATACCTTACAATTCTTTAAAAAGAGGGAAAAATGTTGTGCTGGCTTAAAGCTGCAGTCCGTAACTTTTTTTGGTTAAAAATTATCCAAAATCAATTTTTGAGCAAGTACATAACTAGCCAGTGTTCAAAACTATCTCCTTTTCTTAGCCCAATTCACAACGGTAAGCTTGTAATAATGTTTGAAAATAAGAGCGACATGGTGGATTTCCTGCGGGAAATTCGAGCATGCAGCAGTTCCTCTGTGCGTCACTATGTCACGTCCGTAAACAGAAAAAAGGAGTCCAGGCAAGTCGGTTTTACCAGACTATCATTTATAGTCTGTTCTCACAGCAGCTGAAATAATTAAACTTCAATCTGACACTGACAATCATCAGTGACAACTGGAGATTCACCCGTAGTCAAAAAGCAAAGACTTTGGACTGTGGAGTGGCTACATAAATTGAAATCTACAGGTAACACTAATATACACTAAATACACATAGTGTGCGTCTCAATCAGCTCCCTAGTTCAGTAGTCAGGGCACTGATCAGGGAATCGGCCACATTCATTTACATGATGTAATGATTCACGACCTAGAGAGCTAGGGAGCTGATTGAGATGCAGGGATGGTCACACAATGCTGATGTTGTTAACATTAAAGGTGCCCTAGATCCCCTTTTCAAAAGATGTAATATAAGTCTAAGGTGTCCCCTGAATGTGTCTGAAGTTTCAGCTCAAAATACCCCATAGATTTAAAAAAAAAAAAATTAACTGCCTATTTTGAGCCATTATAACATATGCACCGATTAAGCGCGCGGCCCCTTTAAATCTCCCGCTCCCCGCCCCCGCGAGCTCTCGACTGCCTTTAACAGCAAACACAAAGTTCGCACAGCTAATATAACCCACAAAATGGATCTTTACAAAGTGTTCATCATGCATACATCGATTCCTGTGAGTATAGTATTTATTTTGGATGTTTGCATTTATTTCTGAATGAGTTTAAGGCTATTCTCCATGGCTAACGGGCTAATGCTAAACTGTTGGAGAGATTTACAAAGAATGAAGTTGTGTTTATGCATTATACAGACTGCAAGTGTTTAAAAATGAAAATAGTGATGGCTCTTGTCTCCGTGAATACAATAATAAACGATGGTAACTTTAACCACATTTAACAGTACATTAGCAACATGCTAACGAAACATTTAGAAAGACAATTTACAAATATCACTAAAAATATCATGATATCATGAATCATGTCAGTTATTATCGCTCCATCTGCCATTTTTCGCTGTTGTTATTGCTTGCTTACCTAGTCTGATGATTCAGCTGTGCACAGATCCAGACGTTCTGCCCTTGTCTAATGCCTTTCATAATGTTGGGAACATGGGCTGGCATTATGCAAATATTGGGGGCGTACACCCCGACTGTTACGTAACAGTCGGTGTTATGTTGAGATTCGCCTGTTCTTCGGAGGTCTTTTAAACAAATGAGATTTATATAAGAAGGAGGAAACA
>RJVU01072175.1:326336-337517 GCA_003731715.1 Anabarilius grahami
TGTGTTGCCTGTTTTTTTCTTAGACAAGCTCCTGTATTTTGGGGGTCTGTTTCATGTTTATATTTTCCATGTCTTTTATTATGTAATTCTTTTGAAAATGGCAGGTCATTCCACCAGCAGGGAACAGACAAGGTGAAGGTCAGTGAGAGTAATTTTGTGCTTAGTTTGTGCACCACAAGACGCCGTTCACTTGCAGAACGCAAGCTTCTGGAGGGCGCATAAGTCATACTGTAAGTAATGCGTCATTAGTCTCTCTGTATAAATAGCCCTCATGTTGTTCCCTGTCCAGCTTTAATGTTCCCTGTTACCACTGCTGGTGAGTTTGCTCAAGTTCACGTTTGTTTCTAGTGTATGGTTCAAGTCAAGTCTTTCTTGATTTTGTATTGTTTTCACATTCACATTTATAAACTGCACTTGCGGTTTAGCTTCAAACTTCCCTTTAGTGGACTTGTGACAATTATTACTATTAGGTTGATTTTTGTCTCTTGTTCTGCTTTTTTTTTCTTTTTTGTAATATTGTTCTAATACCCAGTGTCTTTAAACACCAGATTTACAGCAAATCAAGAAACACACAGAAACTAAAGATCAGCCCATTAGATTCTGATGTTGTTTACACTAATGGTTAATACAGATGCATCTAGTTCATACTCACAATGTTCGAAAATAATTAACAGCAGCACTGAAGAGACAAAGATGCATTCAGAGGAAAAGACAACTTTCCTAAGATCCTCCATCGCACGCTCACCATTTCCTGTGAAATTAAAATGTTATAGTAAATACAAAGTTTGATTACTCAAAAATCTCTATTTGTAAAGTGTGCTTGTTCTGTTCTGATCTTAGGTGTATATGACTTTCTTCTTTCTGACAAATACAATCTGAGATATATTAATAAATATCCTGACTTTATAATGGCAGTGATAGGGATTAATGAGTATGAGCTGAACAAAGTGATTCCGTCCACATCCATCATAAACGGCGGGTTAATAAAGTCCTTCTGAAGCGAAGTGATTCGTTTGTGTAATAAAAATATCCATATTTAAACAAGTTATGAAGTAAAATATCTAGCTTCCGCCAGACTGCCTTCCGTATTCAAGTTACGGAAAAATGGAACTGGCGTCGTGTCAGTTACACTTTTTCCGTAAGTTGAATAGGAAAGGCTTGAGGATGTTGCATAAGCTGAACTGCAAGAGTTTTACACTTTCTTCAAAAGTTGAATACAGAAGGCAGTCTGGCGGAAGCTAGATATTTTACTTTAAAACTTGTTAAATATGGATTTTTTTTTAACATAAACCCATCGCTTCAGTTCAGAAGGCCTTTATTATGATGGATTTTAAGGCCATTAATTTATGATGGATGGATGGAGACACTTTCTTCAGCTCATACTCATGAACCCTGTTCACAGCCATTATAAAGCTCAGATGCATCAGGATATTTATTAATATTTCTCTGATTGTGTTCATGAGAAAGAAGAAAGTCATACATACCTATAGGGTGACTTGAGGGTGAGTAAAGCTTGGGCTAATTTTCATTTGAAAGTGAACTAGTCCTTTAACATGCTGTGATGTCAGACATTTAAAGATCGCACATTTAAAAGATGCATCCCTTAATAATGCATTGTTTATACTTTCGTTATTGCAGACTGATCTTTTGATTCACATTACAGTTTTGCTGGGGCAAAGTCTTCCATTCAGTTTACAATATGACGTTAAATGGTTAAGAAAACTCACTAATTTTCATGATCAGCTCGGTCATCAATGCAAATGAGTTCACTAGAACAACAACAACTGATCCAACAAGGTACACAGCCTTTCTAAAAGGAAGATCTGTAAAGCAGATGGAACTTTGTTAAACAAATAAAACATATATATAGTAAATATAAATTCAAACTTTCTTTTGCACTAATCTCCAAACTGTGGATGCTTGTTTCCACCAAGGAATTTAAAAAAAAGAAAAAAAAGAAGTTAATTGCAACTTTTTATCTCACAAATTTGACATTATGTCTTGCAAGTCTAAGTTTATATCTTGCAATTCTGAGTCAATATCTAAACTCGGTTTTGCAAGACAATAAAGTCACAATTACCTTTTTTATTCTGTGTTGAAGGTTTTTTTTTTTAAACCAAGCTATAATAAATAATAAAACAGAATACACATTTTTACAGAAGCATATTTTTAATAATTGACTTGAGTTATTTCATATTTTTAACTGATTTGTATTAATTGTACTTAGTTTTTAAATTTGAAACAGAAGCAAGATCTGCATGGGAATTGTTTTTTTTGTTTTTTTGCAGGAAACTTGCAGGATCAATTTAGCATTGAAGAAAAGCTTACATGACCCAGGCTCTTCAATCTCCTTTTCAGAGACGTCATACAAAAAATTATTCAAATCGATACTGTACCCAGGTCACCAAATGAGTGCTTCAGGACCACAATTCCCCAGAGACCTTGAAGAAATGCAGCTACGCAGACCCATCCATTACAATCTACAATTGGAAAAAACATTAAGACTTTATAGTATCAACCTTAATTGGACATTTTTATTTAATTGTAGCCATTATTGTACCTTTTTCTTTTTTCAGCGCTATCAGGTACGAATAGACCATTATTGCATTCACCACTATCATGAAAATCAACCATGCTGCTCTCCTGACCGAGCGCAAACCTGGAAATGATTGAAACGAGAGAAAGATTATTACATTTTAAAAATGGCAGGAAAAAAGATGATTTAGGATCATCTCACAACTGACGACAAATACTCCTGAAGATATAATAATTGATTGTACCCTTATTCAACAGTAAGTCATTTAAAACCATCAAAGATAGTGCTATTCATGATAGATTAAAGGCACAATATGTAAGATTTTTGGAATAAAATATTAAAAAACCACTACACAGTGTTATATATTTTGATGACTTGTGTACTTATATTATCCCAAATGTTTCCAAGAATGTTTAAATCCAGAGAAATAAGTCATTTTTACATAGGACATGGGCTGTGTCCGTCCGTCGCCTATCAATCACATCATACCCTCGATTTCCAGTTTTATTTTGTAGAAACCATGGAAACACCAAAGATGCTTTAATATATTATATGTTTTATTAGACAAGGGAACAACTGTTTGAATACACTCATCGACAGAAAACGAATCATTGTTATCAATCGTTCTTATTGTTTAAACCTCATTTTCTTGATTTACCGCGAATACCGCTAATATCGATCCAGCTTACTGCAGTGTGTAATAAGAGTATCATAGTAGCTTCCGAGTAAATGCACAAAGTAACACACAGTTTTTAACACACTCAAATGTATCTAATATGATAAACAGCGCTGCTTTACCCCATGTACGCATGACCAGAAGCAGTGGAAGCACGACTGCAGCATAATAAAAGCTCCACTGCTCGCGAGGCATTTGTCGCGCTCGTCTCTCATTATCAATCGCTCCAGCGGCCTCATTCAGCTCCAACAGCACTCGACCCTGCACTGCTTCAAACTACAGTAACGTTGATAATATCATCCATGAACATGATTTCTGCCCGAGTCCAGTCGGATTATTTTCCACTAGCTGTGAAGTGAAGACGACATCTCCCAAGAATCTGCGCTCAATCACAGCGTCATCAAGCTACGCCTTCGTTTTGAATAGGCGAACTCTAGCGGCGAAAAAACTACATAGTGTGCCTTTAAGATAGATGGATTGTCAATGAATTAAGATCAGTTTTTGATGCAGTTTAAACATGATTCATCAAATACTTACATTGCAGTTTTTCCACACATGCATCCTTCCAATCATATCTAGTCAACGTTAAGAACAGTGGAAAAACTCCAATAACAAAAAGTGCTGCATGTGGAAAAAAAAAACACTGGGCTTTAGAAACAAACAGACAACACAATGAAACTATTCTTTAGTAGTGAGCTGCTTAACCATCAGAAAATTAAAACTAAATTCAGCTGTTTTAACTTTTAGTAATTTTTCCTGATTTTAGTTATAAACAATAAACATGGTTACAGATCAATAAATTAAGCTATATAGTTTAGGCTCAAGTGTATTGGTTTATTATGATTGATAAACCTATATTTTCCATAAAAAAAGGAAAAACGTTTCTTCATTGACAGTGTTGTCCTATAAAAACTAACAAATGTTGAATGGCTTTAAAAATGTAAGAAAATGGAATGAGATTATAAGGGTAAATGTGCATTTACTTATTAATTGTAACATATTTAGATAAAAGTTTATAGTTGCAGGATGCTAATGCATTTACATTTATGCATTTGAAGATGCTTTTATCCAAATCGACTTAAAATGCTTTCAAGGTACAGATTTAAATTTGATCAGATGCATACCAAAGTGGTAATGTGTATTAAAGCAAAAAGCCCCAGGAAACCTTGGTGAATTTAGAATAGCTAAGGGGTGTTGTTAGGCATGACATGGAGTGGTGTAAAATAAAAGAGTAATCCAGCAAATGAGAAGGCAACGTAACAGTGTGCACGAACACAACAAACAGCAGACAATGACAATGAAGAGAACTGAAGGCATAATATACACAGAAACTATTGATCAAACAAGGAACAGGTGTGTGTAATCAATGAAAGAGTAACCATAACAATGGACGGAAACAGAAAGGAAGCACAGGAAATAACGGTAACAAACTAAAAGTCCTTGAAAATTAAACAGAAAACACAACAGATCGTTGTCTTTGTGCCCATTCTGGAACTCAGACTCTAATTTTATCTTTTCCCTCCAAAATAAAAACAATATTATTTTTACTGGACAATTAAAAAAAAATATTAATGTATCCACAAATGCTCTTTGACAAAGACATAAAAACTTTAGAAAATTAATGTAATATAATGTCACAGATCACTATTTTTCAGGAAAAAAACTTTGATCAATTAACCCCAAAAGTGTTTCAGTTGGTTAAGGGTATGTTTATACAACAATGATGTACTAAAAACAGTAAAGTTTTTCTTTCGTACAGACGACAACATCATCAAAACAATCCACAGACTCATGAAAATGACTAATAACACTGTATTAAGAGCTTTAAGAGCTGCTGTGCAGCCAAATAATGTACCACTTATCAATGTAAAGCTGCTTTGACACAATCTGCATTGTAAAAAGCACTATATAAATAAAGGTGACTTGACTATTATTCATTGTAAAGAAACACTACGCGCCTATAGACTAAACACGTAACACGCATGTGCATGACGCACCATTTTCACAGATTCACATTTTTGTAGTTTACACAGAGATGATAATGGTATAATTTAAATTGCACTTTGAAAGTTTGTGTTTTCAGGCCAAAATGCATAAAAAGTTTTCAGTTTTAAAAAGGTGTCACGTAAACAGCCCCTTAAATGTCATAAATGTTGATATTCAAATGAAATAACAAATCTAAGAAGAAAATACCATTCATTCAATGTGTTAAGATGAGATTTTGTGCCATTTATGATCAAGAGAAACAAATAAGGTGGGGCTGGGGCATCTTATCCCATTTTACACTACTTATTTCATGACTTTTAATATTTTAAATTTAATTGTGTGATTGTGTGAACAAGTTCACAACCTCTGAAGTGGAGCACAGTTTTGGGAGGGTGGATTATTATTTCTCTGAATAACTGACACAAGGCTGCTAAATCCCCTCTGAAATATGCCACAGAATACTATATGTCAACAGTTTTTTTGTAATCCAAATGTTTAATAAAATGTCCTACCTCCGTGGGTAGCTCCAAAAGCGTAGAAGAGGAAGATGAGTTGCAACGGAGGCAGAACATCATGGCCAATATCAGACACAAGGTCTAATACAGCACGCATACGGCCATCTTTATTTCTAATCAGTTCAGCCAATACTGCATCAAACAAATATAGATTAACAATATGTTTCATTCAAAACGATCATGACCGATTTCTAAAAGAGCAATAAATAATACAACAGGGACAAAAATGCTAGACCGAAACAGTATAATTTGAGTTAGCAAAAAAATATCCTAACAATGACACAGCAATGAAGTAACCTCCTGAAATAAGTTGTAAAATAGTACTGTATGAACATTTTTAAAGTATATTAATGATTTACATGTTTTTCTCCAGCAAACAGTTTAATCCAATTGTACTCAATGAGTAAATTCTGCAGTTTTGGTACAAAAGTTAATAGCATTAAATGAATTGTTGTATTAATGCATGAGTCATAAACTAAAAAGCAGAATCAAATGGATAAATATCATTTATAATCTCTTAATCTGTCTGAGATTACACTGCTGAGCTAACAAAAAAAAACAGTTTATATCATTAACTCATCACTGGTGTAGAATGATACAGAAATACTTACAGAAAACAATGTTCGTGATGCATATCAGAATCATTATTGCAAAGAGGATGGTTATCAGGACTCTATCAGATTGTTCATAACTCAAACTTTTTTCCCAAAAGGATTTAAAAAGGACTAGGACAAAGAAAGAGATAAACAACCATAATTACATAAATGTTGTTGATTGAGCTTAACGTGTAGAAACTGTTTCAAGTTTCATTGGGTATTCAAATTTCACCATGATATTATGTGCAGTGGAATATTCAAATTTGCCAACCTGAATAAACAACGTTTGTAAAGAGGGAATATTGTAAATGAACAATGCAGTGCATAGCCGTTTTGCGATTGCCTGCAAAACAGAAAAAGTTTTAATCAAATCAAATACAAAATCTGTAATGTAAATAAAACAAAAAAAAATTGAACAGAAATTAACATTTTCTGAAACATTTATTTTATATTCCTTTGTCCATTTACTGACAAAGAGCTGCTCTGAAAATTCTGAAAACCATCAAACCAGCTCATTTGAGCATCTCTCTAAAAAACTAATAATGAAAACAAACAAACAAACCTGGGAAATGTTCTGAATGTGGAGACGCCCATAACAGCAGAAGGGGCCTCAGAATATAATGAGCGCAACAAGCAACAGTCTCACTCAGAAATCCTAGAAAAAGAAAAGAAACAGGAGATACACTAATACACTAACTAATGTGGCTTTACACATTTACCTTTTTTTTTAAATTTAAAAAGTTATTACATCTTATTCAGCAAGCATGTAAACATTTAGATCATAGATGGAAAAGACCATTTACAGCCAAAACAGGCAATTCAGTAAGGAAAAACAGGGTTTTTAAAGGTTTTTTTGACAGTTATAGCGCCATCTGTTGCCCGATCTCCACCATTTTTTGGGTGTCCTCAGAGTGTGCCCATACATATGTGTGCCAAATTTGGTGAAAATATCTCATTTCGTTTTTAAGTTATAGACACTTATATATATGAGAGCATAAAAAATGACCCATGAAAGACTTTGATTGGATTTTTTTGCCACTTCCTATCAAAATTTTGACATTTGGGCTTTAAAATTTAGTAAACCAACTTAGGTTCCGTGTTTCCTACGCTGGTTTCGTCTCGATCGGACTAACGGTTTCGAAGATATTCGCAAAAGTTTTTTAAGTGCTAAATCACAACGTAGCACAAACCATAAGGCGAAACCTACCATATTTGGTATCGTTGGACTCGGCAAGGATCCAGGAGTCTAAAGGTGTGACTCCCGTGAAAATAAGTCAGACACATCCAAAGTTATATATATTTTCATCTAAAACCATTCAAAAAATAATTTCTCACAATTATAGCGCCACCTATTGTCCGATTTACACGAAAATTGGCATGCTTCTTTAGAGTCATATGCTGCATGTGCTCACCTATTTTCGTGAAGTTCTGAGTTTTTGTTTAGGTTTTATAGGCTTTTGGGTATATTTAGCCACACCCATTTTCTAAATGACCCAGTTATAGCGACCCAAAGGGCAAAGTTCAACTTTTTTTGGATAATTATTGATCTAGAGAGTCTATAGAATTGTCCTACACTGGTTTCGTTCCGATCGGGCAAAAACCCTAGGACTAGTTCGCAAAAGTAGGTTTTTCACATATTTGCGAATAATTAATGAACGATTTGATTGACAGCATTGGTTCTTGAGGCAAAGTTGTTCAGTATGAGGAGGTCTATCAAATTATATGCATATTATGTTTTATGAAACACCACGTGATTACCGAGGCGTAAAACTCATTAGTGCCAACTTGTGGCCGATTTCTTTCAAAATTCTTACAGACCTCTAGGTCCATGAGTCGAACATGCCCATCGAGTTTCGTTCCGATCGGCCTCCGTTAACCTTGTCTAATAGGTGCTCAAACTTCATTCGCCAATGGCGGCCATGTTTTTTGAGATACGCCAATGTCCTCATAGACTATCATGCCCCCTTGGACCAAGACACTGCATGCCAAACTTCAAGTCAATCGGACTAACGGTTGCATAGTTACAGCTGTTTTTATGTTTTTCTCAAGTTATAGCGCCACCTAGTGTCCAATCGACGCGATTTTTTTATCGTGACCAAAGATTGAGCCTTTTCACAAGTGTACCAAGTTTGGTGCAAATATGTCATTTCGTTCTGGAGTTATAGCCATTTTAGTAAAAGTGGCTCCGCCCTTAACGTACGTATTGGTGCCCCTTAGCGACCGTGAATCTAAATTTCAACTTTTTTTTGATAATTATTGATATTCAGACTCCCAAGAACATTTCTGCACTGGTTTGGTTCCGATCGGGCGAAAAACCTTGGACTAGTTCGCAAAAGTAGTTTTTGGACAAAATTCAAAATGGCGGAAAAATTGGCATACTGGAAATGAAATCGTCTAGGAGTTATTAGCGATTTACTACTTTTGAATACTGTAGCGCCACCTATTGGCCGATTTGGGTCATACTTTGTCAACCTCTCCTCGATTTTTTACTATCATCTGACAAAGTTTCAAGTCTCTAGCACTTACGGTTTGGGCTGCATAATCAGTTTTACGGCACCAGAAAAATAATAAAAATCAGGACAATTACAATAGGGTTTCAGCACTACGTGCTTGAACCCCTAAATATAGCTGCAAGCAGCAATTACGGGGTCAAGCTGAATAAGGGCAGAAAAGGATATATTTGTGGACATCTGTGATCATGAGGTTAGGATAAACCTGTTTAAATTACATCAGTTAAAGCACTTATAACATAATAACATATCACTTCTGAGCAATAGATGGCGCTATGACGAAACTCTGCATGCATCCTCAAGTCATGTGATGACATGTACCAAGTTTTTGTCAATACACACAACTTTTGCAAAGATACAGATGCAAATCCATTTTGGCGTGCTCGCAGTAAAATTTGTTGTCTATCAAAATCTTTTAGTAACATTTTGTCATGAGTGTCTGTAGCTACATACCAAATTTCAGACACATTTTGTAGTATAGGAGTTCAGGAAAAATAGGTTTTGAATAAAATTCAATACGGCGGACAGTAAGTATGGTAGAATATGGCAAATTTGGTATTGTAGGACTCGGCATAAGCCAACAAATCTGTTGATGTAAGTTAAATGACAATTTGTTGAATTTTTCATATATTATAAGCATTTTCGTAAAATTCTTTATACCTCTTGACCACTAGGGGGCACTGACCTAAAACTTTACAGGTCCTCTCAGAACATGGCCTCAATTAATCATACTGAGTTTCATAATGATACATTTATGCATTAGTAAAACAGCATTACATGACAAAATTCAAAATGGCTGACCAAAGAAAATTGGATATTGTTCATCTCGGCATGCCTCAAGGAATCTAAGAAGACCATCCTCTTGATTTAAGGGACAAGGCATTCAAAAGTTATAAACAAAAATAGCCATTTTTCCTATCTCAGCACCAGTAGGTGGCGCTGTGACGATACTATGCATGTACCCCCAAGTCATGCCTGTAATTACATATACCAGGGGTTCCCAAACACATTCTTGGAGCCTCCCCAGCACTGCACATTTTGCATGTCTCCTTTGTCGGTCATGCCCATTTCAGGTCTTGGAGTCTGTACTAATGAGCTGATGATCTGAATCAGGTGTTTGATTAAGGAGACATGGAAAACATGCAGTGTTGGGGAGGCTCCATGAATGTGTTTGGGAACCCCTGACATATACCAGGTTTGGTGTCAATACACCAAATCATTATGAAGATACAGTATCAGTATCAAATCCATTTTTGCATGCTCATCATCAAATTCATTGACGCGCTATACAAGAACGGATTGGCTGATCAAAAATATTTTAATAACTTTTTGCCAGGAGTGTAAGTAGATGCTACACACCAAATTACGTGCAAACTGGACAAATACTCTAGGAGGAGTTTGAAAAAAATTTTTGTTTGGGGGAATTCAAAATTTTCATGACAGAAATGACGACATAGGGTGCATTTCGAATCAGCATGAGCCATGGAATCAGAGAAAAAAGAATTATGTTTATAGGACTTAGGCGTTATTAGTTATGAGCATAAACATGAGTGAATTTTTGAACTGTTGGTGGCGCTAGAGCATTTGAGGAAGAGACTCCAAATTTGCTATGGTAACATTTCAGACTGTCCTCTATCTGTGTGGAAAATTTCATAACTTTTTAACATATGGTTCTATGGGGTGCCATAGACTCGAGCGGAAGTATAATAATTAGAAAACTAACAATTTCAATTGTGGTCTTCGCCCCTTTGGGGCTTGACACATAGTAATAATATCTCACAATTCTGAGAAAATAAGTTGAGATATAAACTCGCAATTGCGAGAAAAAGTCAGAATTGCATTAAAATATACTCAAAATTGCATGTTATAAAGTTAGAATTGTGATATATAAACCCACAACTGCAAGGAAAAAAGTCAGAATTGTGAGATATGGCCTCACAACTGAGAGAATTTATATCTCGCAATCATTACTTTATGATTAGGATATCAATTCAGAAAAAACTGATATCCTAATCTTTGGACCAAAAACTTCCTCACGAAAAAACCTTGAATACTCTCTAACACTTGATGGGTGCTCCATTAAATCTTCGTCCTCAGTTAGGAACCTGGGTGTGCTCTTTGATACCAATCTTTCATTTGAAAGTCATGTTTCTAGTATCTGTAAAACCGCCTTCTTCCATCTAAAAAATATATCTAAATTACGACATATGCTCTCAATGACAAATGCGGAACAGTTGGTTCATGCATTCATGACCTCAAGACTAGATTACTGTAACGCTCTACTGGGTGGTTGTTCTGCTCGGCTTTTAAACAGACTACAGTTGGTCCAAAATGCGGCAGCTAGAGTTCTTACTAGAACCAG
>RJVU01072175.1:337743-353235 GCA_003731715.1 Anabarilius grahami
ATTGCGAGAAAAAGTCAGAATTGCATTAAAATATACTAAAAATTGCATGTTATAAAGTTAGAATTGTGATATATAAACCCACAACTGCAAGGAAAAAAGTCAGAATTGTGAGATATGGCCTCACAACTGAGAGAATTTATATCTCGCAATCATTACTTTATTTTTCAGAATTGCGGGTTTATATCAAGCAATGTTGGCTTAATAGCTTTTATATTGTGAGATAAGAAGTCGCAATTACCTTTTTAATTTTTGAATTTCATGGTGGAAACAAGCTTCCATAATGTATTGATCTATTTTACAATTTAAAACAAAACTGAATTTACATAACTGAACAATGCTACTTTCCTCAGCTGTTATATTAATAGACATATAATTATCGCCAGTGGAATACTCACCTTCAATAACACCCCAGAACCAGAAGGCAAAAAACATAAAAAGGTTTGGTACAAAGACTACAGAGATCTGAAGAAACAGGGCTGTATCAAAAGAGAAGTACACCATAACTCAATTTCAGTCAGAAATGCTTTAGATAATTCTTTTGCATATTTTGTGCAATTCAGAATTTTTTTACTTCCATATAAAGCCATAATCCTATTAACAAAAAAAACAAATAAGAATGAATTTTGTGTAAACTTACTTGTCTTTTGTGATGTGTGGAATTTACACCATAGAAATGACAGCAGAAGTGCAGATACGAAAGCAGCAATACAAAGAATGAACACAATTATGTGTAAAAATGAATAACCTGTGACACACAAACATTACATTACAAACACAAAATGACTGCGCAAAATTCTCAGAGAAACTGTAATGCTTGTATTCATGTCCAGTTATTAATCTTTTCACATGTGAATTTGAACCTGACGACACCAAATTAATTACTAACCCAAGGTAAAATATAAATAATGTGAAACATAGAACTGCATTCCTTCCAGAAGCCTGCGGCCTGAGATTAAACAGCACCTCATGGTACAATCACAAAAAGGCACAAGATCACTTTCCAGAACCTTCTCATTCTCTGTTCCCTGCTGGTGGAATGACCTTACTAAACATATCCGCTGACGATATTAAAAAAAAACGCATCTCTAGAGTGAACACTTAACTGCATCCTGCTGACCTAAACAAAACAGCATTCTTTTTCTATGTTTTCACCATGTACTATTCTGGACAATGTTTGAAATGTTGTATTACTAGCACTTCTCGTTTTATTGCCTCCATAAGATGAATCGCTTGTTGCATTCCTTAAAAAAACATATGCTAAATGAACTGATGATAGCAAACTATTTCACAACACTATAGTAAGGTCATTCATTGTCAAAGCTAAAAATGTAGATTTTGATCATTTATTTCTGGTAAACGAAATACATAAATAAAAATGAATGCCAAAATATAATAAATAATCCACTAAGATTTGGAGCCAAATTACAGATGGGGGGGCAATGACTTTAGAAAGATGGCAGCTTCTTTCAGAATCATTAATGGTCCAATTCATTCTTTATATTAAAGTCATATAGCATTCGAAAAACTAACATTATCTAAAAATGGACAAAAGTATGTTTATAAATTAACATTAACTAAGATGGACAAATGTGTGAAAAAGATATTTAAATTTGTGTTAATTAATTTAGAATGCAAAACATGTCACATGTGCAAATAGTAATGTATACAATCTTGTAACTGTTACCAATCATAAAAAATTTGATCTCCCTATGATATGTAATTGTACGCATTTAATATTTTGCATTCATCACTATATGTCAGTATTTCTTCAGGAAAAAAAATAAAATCATTTTATCTGGGGAAGTTTTTGAAATTTGGTTGATTTTACACAAAGTGATGAATTAATAGTAAAATGTAGCTTTTTTAAAATTCAGTAAATGCTTATCAGATTAAAAATATATATATCCAATTCAATTGAGTGCATATGTCTTTATGCACATTTTTAGAATTTATGCACATCTCTGTGTTTTAATCTGTATTATTTATTTATTTATTTGCAATATCCCAAAAATTGCATAAAAATAGGTGGATGGAATCATGGCTATTAACATCCTGCAAGTAGATCACATGAAGCATGCACATCTGAAATTAGGCTTATATGCTTGATTGAAATAAAATGGAGCATACAATGAAATCTTCATTTAAGTAAATTTAATTTCACTAGATTAGCTCACCCAGTTGCTCTAGTCTTGCAGTTGCATTAGCTGAAAAATTTCCAGCATTCGCGTGACAGATGTAAACTCCTTTATCCTCGGTTCTGACACTCTTCAGTCTGAGAGAGAAGTTTCCTTTAGGGATTTCATCAGTGAAGAACTCAACTCTGTCTCTGTATCGCTCGTCTGCTGGTAGAGTTTTATTCTTTTCAAAAACCAGAATCATGATGTTTCCATCCATTTTCCTCCAGGAAACCTCTTGAATGAGTTCAGGTGGGATGTGAGAGTCCACAGAGCAGTTCAGCGTGATGTCTTCACCCACAGACGCTGATACAAGATGATCTGATCCTGAAACACTCAAATGCTCTGGAAGAACAAACTAAATATCAAAACAGTGAAATTCATTCGAAAATATTAGCCAAAACGCAGAGATTTTCACTCACCAACTTCTTTAATTTGAACCAGGGTTTCATCAGACTCCTGCTCAGTGTAAACTTTACACCTGTAGAAACCCTTATCTCCAGCTCTCACGTTTTCCAGACGGAGGGAGAAGTTTCCATGTTTAATTTGATCAGTGAAGAAATGAGCTCTATGATGATAATCCTGATACTGGGCGTCTGGTCGACTCTCATAATCTTGGAACACATGCACCAGAGTATTCAAGTCTGTTCGTATCCAAATGCACCTTCAGCCCTTTCAGAGGTAAGGCTTCATCAACATAACAGGGCAAAACCACTGAAGATCCCAGAGGAGCAACCAGAGGAGCAGACGGACCTTTCACTAAGAACCCTAAAAACAAAACAGAAAACAATCAGATGAGAAGAAGGTTAATTTTGAAGTCCCCCTTCTTTAGATACATTCCACGATCCATACTTACCATCACAGATCATAAATAGTGCTGCTAAGAACAAGCATTTATGTAAGCGCATGTTCAAATACAAAATCATGCAAAACATTACTTATATGCTCTAACTGAAAGTCAAAGTCCTTTCAGACATTGTGTGAAGAAGCAGCCGCACGTCAACTGATCTGCTTTCACTTTAGATGTTAAAACACTTCCTGTAAAGTATCTGCAGGTATAAGCAGGAAGCCAAAACTTTGGAACCGCCCACTACTCACCTGATCAAACGCTGAGCTGAAAAACTGTTTACAGATACTTGCTGCTTTAAACCAAAACCAACATATATAGAAAAATGAAGAACAAAAATATGTTCTAAGAACGTTTCGCTAACGTTCCCATAAGTTAGTAAAATGTGTTAATGTTTTGAGAACATAAAGACCAGATAGCTTTAAATGAATGTTTGTTCATAACTTTGAGAGAACAGAACAAAGTTATGAGAATGTTCCCTGTTAGCTGCATAAGCCAGTTTGGAATAATTGGTGTACATATAGTAGCCTAGGCTATAGGTGTAGCCTATATATAGCTTGAAACTGAACGTATAAAGGAAACTTATTTTCAGTTGAAATCAAGTGTATGGGCAGTCTACGTGTACTCCTTCACTCATTGACATTTAAACAATATGCAGGTTGTTATTGTAAGAGCAAAAGAGCTTTTTAGAACTGTGTGCAAAAAGTCCAGCTTCTTAAGTCTTAACAAAAGAACTACTGAGATTTAAACAAAAGGTCAAAATACATTAAGAAGCTCTGTTTCAATTTGGAGCTCATGGCATTCAGGACTTACACACCAATAACGATTACTATAAAGATAACTATTTTGCGTCCACGCTAACGAACGATAACTGTTTATTCTAAGCTCACACGCTTGTGGTTTTTAAGTGTGTTCAACATGTTTTTACTATTTTTGTTGCATTTACAGGCTTTAACCAGCAGATGTCCTCAGCATGCTATGTTTGGAGTGAATAGCTAGTGTAATCGATCTAATCTAACAACGCCGAGTCTTTTCCACTGGAACTTCAGAGGAAGCTAATGTTGTCGAAACTAGCGCTGGATAACTGAGGTAATTTTATGTCACACTGTTTGCTAGCCTGGCATAATGATATATTTTTTGATATGTCAAACAGTGGTGGCTTTTTCTTGACCTCGGCGATTAACTTCTCCACCATTTTAAATGCGCGAGCCCTTGAATTAGAATGGATTCTGATTGGCTGTCAGTGTTTTATCCTTCAACAGCTGGAAAAAAAATCGTCTTGAAAGTGATCCCAACGATGTCCTGTAGTGTGGACAGTGCTGCCATTCTTTCATATTTAGAACGATTTTTAAAACGTTATCTTTATAGTTGTCATTCTTGGTGAACGGGCAATGTGATAAAATAATTGTGATTTTTGATTAAGTTTTTGATAAAAAAAAAAAAAGAAAAGAATGGAATCTAAATAGTTAAAATGTCAATTTAAATAGGCTAGTTAAATGGATAGAAACATTTTGTTCCCTGAGAAAGGACTTCCGTTGTTTCAATCACCAAAATAGCGTGAACTGGGAACTTACTGGCGCGTGCAAGTGGACTACATTACCCACAATGACCTATTGTAAACAGGAAGTGCGTCACGGAATTTCAAACCCGTTGAGCTCATACTGAATGATCAGTGTTTTAGAATTACATAAATAATAGTGTTTTATACATAAATCTTTCTCTAGAATTAAAGTGCGGGTTAATGTGTTGGTTCTGGTCGCAGATATTCAGGATCTTTGACTCCGAGGAACTGATTCAACAACATAAAGCTCTTCCCGTCCGGAACACAGACAGGATTTCATTTTACACCTTAAATCTCCTCAGATCTGGGTCCTAATAATCATCCATACAGAACCAGAACCAGCAGCAAAAGCGGTTCTCCAGCGGGAGCAGGATTTGAACGATGATCAGCTGGTCTGGGTCTCAGCGCTCGTGCTTTTTTTGAGGCTGTCTCGGTTTCCATTGGTAACGGGCACGCGCACAGATTTCACCATAAACACTCCGTTTCTCCTGCAGGGATTCAGATATGGTAAACATCCACTTTCTTACTTATTTAAAACACAGTAACAAAAGTAATAATAAATGCAATATAATACTACTACAGTAAAACGAAACAAACACGTGACGACGGTGGCGTAGTGGTTACAAATCTGGGCTCCTGACAGAGAAGGTTCAAGCCTGGCGATCATTAATTACTGAACCTGTAATAAGTAAAAAAAGTGTGTAAATTAACAGTACTTAATATACTTATTTTGGACAGCTTGTAATTAAACATTTAATGGTATGGTATTTAAAAAAAAGTATTATGCATAATTTGTGTATAATAAATTGTATTGGAAATCAGTGTTGTAAAACAATTTATACAAGCCTGAACCATGTGATATTATTCTGTGGTTTAATACAGTACAATAATAAAATGATAGTAATAATATAATATGAAATACATCACATCTTCATCTTTTTCAGACCTCAAAACAGAAGAAGGGTCTCAGAGGTGAGTTCAGCTTGTGTTTCTCTCTCATGTTTGATTATTATAAGAGCTGTAATGTATTTTCATCTTTCCCTCAGGCTCTATAGATGACGTGTTAGGAGATCTGCTGGGCGATGATGATGATGATGAAGGTATCATTCACTGATCTAGTCACAGTGTTTTCATGGTTTTACCTGTCTTAAAGGTGAGTGTGTTCGATCCACAGGTCCGGTGAAGGTGCGCTCGCCTGCAGTCGTGTCCAGCAGACCCGCGGCCGTCCTCACGTCCCGCAGCGGGAAGAGGTCTGTCTGATAATGGCTGATCAGAGGCTGCATTGAGCTTCAATTGAGCTGCAGTAACTAATACACATTATACAGTCGTTCATCACAGACCATCTAGAATGAACCTCAACAGTCTGACAGATGAACTGAGACACAGATAGAGTCCGTCAGCTGTCTAAACGTCTCATAAAGCTGCTCTCTTTGTGTTCAGATCACTGCTGAACGATGATTTCTTCAGTAAACTGGCAGAAGAGGCTGAGAGAGATGAGGAGGTGAGACACGAGCTGCTGATCAAACATCTTTAATTATATTCAACTCAGTTCATATTTATAAAGCACAATTTATAAACTAAAATGCTGTACAATTAAAAGAAACTAAGATAAAACAGGCTTAAAATTTAGGTAATGCTTTATTTTAGTGTCCTTGTTACACGTTACATGTAGTAATAACTATACGTTTTGCATAATTACGTGCAAATAACCCTAAACCACACCCTATTCATAACCCTTTAGTAAGTGCATGTAGTTAATTGTTAATACTCTGTACTTAAATGTATAATTACACTAACATGGACCACTTGAAATACAGTGTAACCAACATTTTTTAGTGCAAAATTCACTATTCAACGTATTAATACATGCAATATAAAGAAATAATACAGGCCGCTCATTTCTATATAAATCAATAAGATGAAAGTCCAGATTATCTGCAATAAACATCTACTCAGTGTTTTATTATTAAAGTGTTTATTACAATGTTGAATTAGTTTGTGTATTTTCCATTTAAACATTTTTTGGTCATTTTTATCAGATTTCTTTTTTTTAATATGTCTAGTGTTGGGGAAAGTTACTTTTAAAAGTAATGCGTTACAATATTGTCTTACTCCCTAAAACAGTAACTGATTATGTTCCTTTCTGAAACACGCGATATTATACGTTTCAGTAAGTTGTACTGTGTCTTTCAACATACCTGAATTCATGTTTATTTAGTAACTAGTATTCACGAGGAAGAGATGATCGCTTGTGGCGCCTATACAGAGATCTGTCACGCCACATTAAAGAGCGCCAAAACGTCATTTTCTGTTTGAATTTCATGATAAAATGGATAGAATTTGAAAGATGACACTTTGTTTCTTATCGAAAGTAACAAAACGCAGAGCTTATTTTAAACTGAAGTGTTCCTAAACAGGAGACCTTAAAAGTTGCAACGTAATGCATTCGGTACACATGTGCACCGTACTGGAAGTCCTGTACCGAAATGGTTCGGTACGAATACATGTACCGCTACACCCCTAGTTACGATATTGTGTTATTCCCTTAAAAAAGTAACTAATTATATTACTTAGTGACTTTTAATAGAAATGAATGTGTAAACAGTATTGTTTGATTTTTATTTCAGTTTTGGTTATTTTAGTACTTCAAGTAACGTGCTACAGTATTGCATTATTCCCTAAAAAAGTAACAAATTATATTACTTGGTTACTTTTAATAGAAAGTAATGCATAATATTTATTCATTGTTATTTCAGTTTTGGTTATTTTAATAAGTTTAGCTAAACGAAAATGAGAAATTTTGCCTTGGAAACTAGAATAAAATAAGTTTGTTAAAAATATTTAAAATAGGGTAACAAAGTTTATGGTTTTAGTATTAAAGCTAAACTTTTAGTTTCAATTTTTAGTGATTCTGTTGTGTGTTTTTGTCATTTTTATCAGATTTGTTTTTAATATGCTAATACATGTTTTTATACAGTTTTTAATATTAAAGTTAAACTTTTAGTTAAAAGTTGAAGTATTTTCCATTTTCAATTTTAAAGTTTTAGTGATTTTGTTCTTGTTGTGTTTTTTTTTTTTTGTCATTTTTATTACATTTGTTTTTTAATATGTCTAGTGTCGGGGAAAGTTACTTTTAAAACAATATCCCGTTACTCCCTAAAAAATAACTAATTATGTTACTTAGTTTCTTTTAATGGAAAGTAATGCGTAACTATTTCTATTAATTTTTATAGTACTATTTAGTTAAACTAAATGAAAATGAGAATTTTTTCCTTGGAAACTAAAATAAAATACGTTTGTTAAAAATATTTATATAAGTTAATGTAATGAACACGTTTTTTTATGGTTTTAATATCAAAGTTAAACTTTTAGTTTAAAGTTAAAGTATTTTCCATTTCCATTTAAAGTTTTAGTGATTTTGTTGTGTTTTTGTCATTTTATTAGATTCTTTTTATATGTCTATATAGTTTTATTTATTTTTATTTTAGTTTTAGTTATTTTAGTACTTCAAGTTTAACTAAACAATAATGAGAAATATTGCCTTGGAAACTAAAATAAAATAAGTTTGTAAAATATACTTCAGTATATTTTATTTCAGGTAATGTTTTTTATGGTTTTAATATTAATCTTAAAATTTTAGTTAAAAGTTAAAATATTTTCCATTTTCATTTGAAAGATTTAGTGATTTTGTTGTGTGTTTTTGTCAGAATCTAATAAAATGTTTTTTAAATGTCTATCATTTTATTTTTATTTGAGTTATTTTAGTACTTTAAGTTTAACTGAACAATAATGAGAAATATTGCTTTGGAAACTGAAATAAAATAAGTTTGTTCAATTATTTCAGTTGAAGTTATTTTGAAGTGACAAAAATGTTTTTTAAGGTCTTAGTATTAGTTAATAACCCTGCGTCAGAGCACCTAAACTCTACCGTCTCTTCTATAAAGACTCTTGATTACTTCTATTTGACATTTATGTGTGAATTTGTGTCTCAGGGCTCTGATGTGTCTGAGGCCGATCCTGCCGCTCTGCTGGACAGCATGAAGGTAAACCAAGCTGCTGCTTCCTGATTGGCTGAAATATGATCTGTGACGTCATCAAACGTATGGCATCATTCCGGTTTTGTTCATTCCAGGACATAGATGACATGGATGCGGATCTGTTCAGCTCAAAGAGGAAGCCGAGTTCAGCTCCAGTTCAGAGAAAAGAAGTTAAAGGAGGAGCGTCTAAAGCAGGAGATCAGAGCAAAACCACAGGTGCATTTCTCTACTGTGAGACTTAACTTTGACTCTTAAAGCACTGTTTATAACATGTTTAATGTGTGTTTACAGAAGAGAAAAAGCCCAGTTCTGCTCCGGCCTCCACAGCGAGAGCTTACAAGAAGTTCAGCTTTCTGGGTAAGAGCAAAACCATGATTTCTGTCTGACAGCGTCAAAAGGCTTCATGAGGGTTTTGATTTTCTCCATGTGCTCCACTTTCATGCTGCTTGTGGTTCAGATGATGAAGGTGGGGGTATTGATCCTCCTCCTCCTGATGAAGGTATCACAACAACGCTTTTACACACACCTCTGTGAGATAAACCACTGAAACCCTGTTCTTCATGTTTCACAGATAACGTGGACGATTCGTTAGATGATCTGTTGGGCGATCTGGAACACAAGCAGAAGACGACGAAGAAAACCGAGCGGCCGCGCTCTTCCTCACCTGCCATTCCTCAGAAAACAGAGACGGGTGAGAGCGGTGACGTCTCACAGATCTGAGCGTCACATGACTGACTGTAACCGCTGACGTCTCTTTCTGTTCCTCAGCGTCTCCAGCAGCTGCCGTGAGGAAGAGGGACGATCTGACGTTTGATGATGAAGATGATCTGATGGACGCTCTGGGCTTCGGAGAAACAAACAAAACACAAGGAAACGGACTGACACTGAAAAAAGAGAGGTGATGTCTGAATCCCACGAGTTAATACATCAACCCTGTTTGATTAAGCAAATAATAATAAATATTAATTCATTAACTATCAATATTAAACACTTTTCTATTGTATATAATCCAAGCAAACATTTCAGGGTCATTTAATAATAAATGCTGCTTTTTCCATTCCTTTAGTACATTTCTAAATGTTTAGATTATATATAAAAGAAAATGTAATGCTAATAATAATAGAACTACTACTACTGATAATAATATTAATTTTATCACCATTAATTACGTTTTTGTTATATATAATCCAAAGAATCAGAAAATTAAACATTATTATTATTATCATCATCATATCATTATTTACTTTATTTATTTATTTATTTTTAATTTCATTTTTAATTCTTTATCTGTTAGATTTTATATAAGACAAAGATTGTCATGAATATTTGTGTATATATTCAATTTGTAGGCAGTCAATTCAGTTCAGCAACATTTAAAGACAATGTTTGTCTTATATAATGTTTACAATCTTACAAAAATTTACTTAAAAAATACAAAAAAGGTAGTGATTATTGAATGAACCTGAAATGGTTTCTGATTAGATTATATATAATATAAAAGTATATACTGCTACTACTTCTACTGATAATACATTATTTACTTACTCTATGGTATTATTCATAGAAAAATCTGATATGTAAGTCATATTTGACTTTTCATGTCATAATTTCAACATTTTATAATCATAATTATAACTTTTTAATCTCATAATTTTGATTTAGTGTCACATTTATGACTTTTATTTGATTTTTATCTCATAATTATGATTTTTTAAGTCAATTTCGACTGTCATAACTTCAAAGTAGTGTCATAATTTTGACTTACGTCAGTTTCCACTATCTCATAAGTAAGACTTTAATCATTTCAATTTAGTATGTCAGTTTTGACTGTCTCGTAATTGACTTTTCATATCATAATTTTGATGTTTTAATCTCATAATTTAGATTTAGTATGTCAACTTCGAATTTCGAATTGGTATGTCATAATTGGGGTTGCAAAGGGGCGGAAAGTTTCCGGTAAATTTCCGGAAACTTTCCGGAAACCTTCCACGGGAACTTAACCTGGGGAATTTTGGAAATATTCCAATTTGGAAACTTAACTGGAATTCATGGGAATTAATTGGAAATTTTGGGAAATTTATACAGATTTATAATATTCATATAAAATGTATCATATAAAAACAAATATAAACATTTTGTTTGGTCATAGCATGAAATATCAGTTATTTATTTTTCGCATTCAATTAATTCTAATTTAGTAAATATGTAAATTAAATTATATTTTTATTGCAGCAATTGTTATGTGTTATTTATTTCAGTGTCACATGATCCTTCAGAAATCACTCTAATTTTGCTGATTTGATACTTATTTGTTTATTATCATTGTAGGAAACTGTTGTGTTAGCATGTTAGAATGATATCTGAAGGATCATGTGACACTGAAGACTGGAGAAATGATGTTGAAAATTCAGCTTTGATCACAGAAATAAATTATATTTTTATGTGTATCAATTATTATACCATTATTTTAAATTGTAGTTATGTTTCACAATATTACAGTTTTTTTCTGTATTTTTTATCAAATGTGCATGTTATGGACTGGGGGAATGCACAGTTCATGCAGGGGGTGTGGCTTCAATAGCCCTGCAGTAAGTAGTGTGCTGTGTGAGGAATGTGCAGGGTAAAAATTAAACTAAAATTGCATTAAATCTGGTTGTTTTAACCAAAATTATGTTGCAAGATGTTTTTATCAACTACATTTAAGTACCCTGTTATAGGCTAACCTGCAATTTTGCAAATTCCCTGTTTATTCACATTAATTCCCGTTAATTCCCATATATTCCCGTTAATTCCCAGAATTTTGCAACCCTAGTCATAATTATGACTATTAACGACATAATTTTGACTTTTCATCTCATAATTATGACTACTTATGTCATAATTTTATGTCAATATGATTCAATGGAGAATTTATTTTTCTTAAGTGGCAAAAATAGTCTTCCATAGATGTGCGATGGGAAAAGGGAAAAGAATGAGTTTGGTAAAAGGCGGATTCTAACTTGGGTCGGTCGCGTAAAAAGCTGTTATCAGACGGGTTTCTTTTGTAATTTTGTCTGGCTCAATCAAGCGATACCACTACTTTAAGCGATAATACATTATTTACTTACTCTCTGGTATTATTAATAGAGAACTCTGATATTTGTGGGCTGGATGAATTGAGAAGGAAGCGGTTGTGATTTCTGTGTCTCTGTCCTCATCAGTGATCCTCCTCTGAGAGCTCGCACCAAACTGGATGAGATCTTGGGCCGAGGGACGTCTCCTCGTCTGCTGGAGAGACCCGTGACAGGAGAGAAGAAAGAGACGCCACAGATAGAGAAACCGCCGGAGAAGAGTTCGGCGGGAAGAGGTGACGGCTGACACGATCTCAACTGATGCTAACTTACCAGAGCAGATTACTGTAAACGGCACGGATCACTCACTTAAGTGCCAGTCGAGAGAGAATGATTTAATGATACACAATAATTGCAATTTCATATAGATCATATCACGGCTAATGTATACATGAATGCAATACAAGTCACGTTGCATAAAAGCATCTGCCAAATAAGCAAGTATCCAAAAGACATTGAAATCAATAAACGAGCACTAACCATTGGTCCTGCTGTCTGTAGCCTCTCTAATGGACGAGGAGGACTTCACGTTCGGCTCTTATCAGCCCACTATGGCTTCGACTCCAGAGGGCCGTCAGTCCCGGAGACAGTCTGTCAGGTGAGTCAATACACAAACTTTACAACATGACTACTAACTAGCAGGTCACCAACACGACAGACTGCAGAAAGTGAGGTTCTTACTCAGTATTTTTGTCTTGTTTTAAAGTACAATTATCTAAACATTCTTAAATCAAGAGATGCAAAGATAAGAAGTCTTATTTTCTGAGAAACTGATCAAAAGGAAGGGAGTTTATGCTTAATAAGAAGTCAGAAAAATCAAAAAAGGGTATTTTTCTGAACCCAATGGAGGGGATTTTACTTGTAAATGCATCTTGATTTGTTTAGATATTTGTACTGGGGAAAAAAAGACAAAAATACTTTTGGAAGCTATGGAAGCTTGTTTCCACCAGTAAATACAAATAAAAAACACAATTGTGACTTCTTTTCTCAGAATTGTGTGATTTAAACTTGCAATGTCATGTTGTAAACTCACAATTGCGACTTTATATACACAATTCTGACTTTATATCCCACAATTTTGAGGGAAAAAAAGTCACAATTATACCTTTTTTATTTTTTATTCAGTGGTGGAAACAAGCTTCCATACAAATCACAAAAATATTCAAATACAAAAAACTAATATTATCAATAATGTTGCCGGTAGGTCCATTTTATTTGTATAAATCAGTTTCATTGCTCTGTGTTTTGTGTCAGATTCTCGACTGAAGACGTGAGCGTTCACTCGCCTGAACACAAGCCCAAACCCTCCACACGCGCCGTCCGCCCCAGATCAGACTGGCTCGGCCTGAAGCAAGAGGAGGAGGAGGAGGAAAAGATGAAGGAGGAACCCAAACAACCTGCTCCAGAGGTCCTGAAGCCTCCAGCGTCTCCCTCCTTAACGGCCCGGAAAGAGACGCCTGCAGATCCGCCGGCCGCACCATCGTCTCCTAAAACTGTCTCGAGACCGGTGAAGAGAGACGAGGAGGACGAGGACTGGCTTGCTGGAGCGCTCAGTCGCAGGAAAACACAGTTAGTGAGCCAATCAGAGGAGAGAGAGAGGAAACAGGAAGTTTCATCAGGTGTAATGGAGGAAGAGGACGTGTTTCTCAGGTGAAGGTTTGAGATTGAATGTTGGTTGGACAGGATCAGGATGCAAAGATTTGCTCTAATGTGTGATGTGTTTGCAGCTCTAAATCAAATGTCTCTTCAGCCCCACGACTGAAACGACCGGACGAGCCTCCCGTCCCAAACACAGAGCCCAGGTACAGTCCACACAAACAGTGCCGTAATGCTGTGGTCATGTGATTTATGTTGCTCTAAATGGAGTGTGTGTGTGTTTTCCAGCAGAGAGTCCACTGGCATCTCCATCCAACACAACACAAGCACAGAAACACTACACAAACCTGGTACAGTCCAACTCTGCACTCTATCAAACATTGCTAAAGGGGACTATTGTGCAAAATTCACTGAAGTGTTTGAACACCGACGGGATGTTTTGAGTTGAAACTGCACAGACACATTCTGGGGACACCAGAGACTAATATTACGTCATGTGAAAAGAGTCATAATACATAATATGTCTAGACAAGTCATGGAATTTTTAGAGTGAATATAAATGTTGGAGGTTTTGCTCAACTCATTAGCTAGAAACTGCTCTTTTTACTTCTAAAACTTTAACATGATTATCCAATAAAATCTATTAAAAAACTATAAAATACAATTCCTTATCCAATTATCACAAACATTAGGTAAAGAAATTGGTGCAAAAGATGCAAATATGCAGAAACTTTAGTGGTATTGTCTTACCTGATTATTTTAACGTTTTAATTAATTTCAGCTGACTCTGATTTCTAAGGTTAGTTGTGTTCCTGTTACTAAAGTCCCTTCAGTAAACACAGTTGTAGTCTGTTCCCCTTCAAACATCCTAAAACAACCGTAGAAAACACAACTCACGCCTAAACAATCATTTTAAATCATGAATATAAATGTTAATGGTTATGTTCGACTCTTTAACTGGCTAGAAAATGCTGTTTTTTCTTCATCCGTGTTATATTTAGAGCAGTGTTTCTCAACCAGGAGCAAAAAGATGACTTAAATGATTTAAAATAAGACAAAACAAGTAATAAAATTAGCTAGCACTATAAAGATATTTCTTATTTTAATTACATTTTTGTCTTTGAAGAAGCAGGATGTCTTAAAAAAACCTGAAATTTATGAGGAAACCTCATTGATTTCTAGAACCGATGAAAGTCTTGGAAAACTATCATCATATAACCCAGTAGTGATTTTTATAATCAGTAAACTTTTTTCTAGTTATGTCAAGCTCTAAAATATTTTATTGGGTGGAAATGGAGTAAAAAAAATCCTTATCCAGAAAATCTGAAATGACTGCAAAAGTCATGGCACCTTTTGGAGTCAAAAAGGTCTGATCTAGAGGAACCATCACTAACTTTCCCAGTTCACAAACTCTCTTCTGTGAATGTGCCAGTTTTTCTTACAAAATATGTGGAAAAGTCTTTGAAAATCATTGGTTAAAAGACGTGAGAAGCCTGGTTCTAAATTTCAACAGGTTACATGTCAGCAATAATTCAATTCAACATAATAAAAGTTAGTTCCCTTTAATTACACACTATTTTAGCATCTGTTACCCGTCAAACACCCTAAAACAACCCTATAACCCTATAAACAATTCACTTTCAACATGTTCTCACTGTAGTGATCTGCTTAGAAAGTTAGTGTACGTCAGGCCTTGTTTCAGGACATCTCTGACACCCCTGATTCCCCTCCAGCCCCTCTTCACCGCTTCTGTCCCGTTTCAGGACTCGATCAGATCCTTTCGTCACAGTCCAGAGAGTCACGGCCCTCAAACACAACCAGCAGCGCACAACACACCACACACGCTCAGGACCCCAGAACTGCCTCAGGACGGGACGGCCCGAAAGAGACGCCCCCCTCCAACCCCGTCCACGGGTGGCCCGTGCCCACTATAGCGCCCCCTGCAGCGTGGTGTAGGTGCTGCTAGTGTAGAGCAGGAGTTTATCATGACCACTATTATATGAACCTCACGAAAACACAGTTCACCCAAAAATATATTCTGCATGAAGGAAAAAACATATTGCCATTGTGATATTTTCACATTTAAACCTCAAATTCTCTCATCTTAAATTACTGTATTATTTAAAAACTAATTACAAGAATTACAAAAAATTTATACAATAATTTT
>RJVU01072175.1:371490-395403 GCA_003731715.1 Anabarilius grahami
CACTTTATTTTGCTCTTGATTAGTTTAACTTAAATAAATTAGAAGTATACATTTGGCTACATATATAGCTAGGGTGACCACCCGTCCCGCTTTGCATTGTACCGCACAGCATTTTGACTCCTTGTCCCGCATGACACATCTTGAGAAAATGTCCCGCATTTTCATCAGTCTGTTGGTTAAAGTGCATGCGTTCTTTTGCCTTTTTAAGAAAGCATTTTATTTACTCTTTTTGCTGCGTAGTTTTTCACCCAACAGCGCTTCGACATAACATCCCGCTTTACACAAATACATCAAACCTATCCAATGGTTGAAAAGAAAGGAGTAAACACGGTCACTAGTAGGTTGTGACGGCTGTCAATCAAAATGTGGAGCGGAGTTGGACTTAGAACCGTCTCAAAAATAGGGTGACCAGACCGGTTTTTGGTGTTCTGTCCCCGGAAATGTCCCCGTTTTACAGCTTGTTCAAAACAACCCGCATATACATTGCAAAAAGACCGACGAGCATATAGCAGCCTGCTGGAGAAATAAGCGCCATTATCGTCAAATATCAAAATAAACAGCATTAAGCAGATTGTTTTGAACTGCTTTTACAGTGGTTACTATTAATCGTGTAAAAGTTTGTAAATTGTAATAAAAAGAGCAAAAATCCTAATAAAACTAAATCATAATTATGTAATAATAGCCTATAAGAAACCCACAACAATTAACATTAAAAAATGCATTGTCCCCATTTTTAAATAAATAACAAATGAGAGTTCGGTGATATTTTGACCACTCAAATAGAAAATTTCCCCAGTTTCCATTTCAGAAATCTGGTCACCTAATTCAGAAACAGTTATCTACATGATGCTTGCTGCCTTTAGGGTCGGTGATGTTTAATTTAAATGACATGTTACATTGTGATGTAATCGGGTTTTCTGGAAGGGACTAAAGAAAAGTATTTTTATCAGCTGAAAGGCAGAATACAAATGTTTTTATTAAGTTAGATAGACATTATATAACAGCTTCAGGTTGTGTTTTAGAGTTGGTAACATTGTCCCACACAAACTTAGTAATCGTCCCACATTTGGTTTGTTTGAAGGTGGTCACCCTATATATATAGCCTTTCAGTTGCCTAGTTTAAAGTAAAAGATTGGTGTAATAAAATAATGTCCAAACATTTGTAAATAAACAATACTATATTTAATTCAAAGTGTTTATCATGGTTTGTAATCTATACTGGCACAATCATAACTTTAGACTGGTTCATCTCTTATCTTTAAGTGAACGCAAAGTTTATTGGGTGAACTTTTCTGAGAATGCAAAAGTGTCCCTTTAGGGGCTCCATAGAGCACTACTAATCCAAAATAATAGTAACAGTTGGTCCTGGAGAGCCACAGTCCTGCAGAGTTCAGCTCCAACCCTAATCAAACACTTATGGTGTGTTCACACTTGTCAGGTTTGGTTCGATTAAAATGAACCCTGGTGCGATTGCTCTGTTAGTGCGGTTCATTTGAACATATGTGAACGCTGCCATCCGAACCCTGGTGCGCACCAAACAAGCGGACCGAGACCGCTGAAAAGATGGGTCTCGGTCCGCTTCCAAACGAACTCTGGTGCGGTTCGAATGATATATGAACGCAACACGGACCAAAGACATGTAAACGGACCAAAGACATGTAAACGGACCAAAGACATGTAAACAAACCAAAAACAGGAAGACGAGACCCTAAAAAGGACAGAATCCTCACGCATGTTGGTTTTTCCTGTCATAGTCGCGAGTTTGCCCATGACAGGCATCAGACGCGCATCTCCATGCAGCAGATTGTTTGTGTGTATGACGGATGGATTCCCGCCGCTGTTTTGACTACTTTACACATTTTATAAGCTCTTCGAGTTCCCAGCTGGCCAAAATACCATCACATGCAGGCTACGCACACACAACGAGCGCATTTACCTCAGCACACAGCATTGTTTTGGATGTTCGGTAAGTTCCGTCTCAAAATAGGCAATACGTCATAAAATCCGACCAATCACGTTGTGAATGTATCTCTCTGCCTTAAGGTTCGGTATCTTTTGGTTCGGTGATAAAATTGCCAATCTGAACGCTAATCGGACCAGGACTAAATGTGCGTTTTTCTTCTTTGGTCCGGACCAAATGAACCAAACGAACCGAACTACAAGTGTGAAAGCACCCTTAAGCTAATCAAGGTCTGAATGGTGCTAGAAAGCTACAGGCAGGTGAGTTTATATCAGGGTTGGAGCCAAACAGGACCAGAGGTTGGGACCCCGAAATGCCACAAACCACGACCCTGCTTTCAATGCAGCGTTTATCATCACAGGAAGATTCAGCCAAACATGTGAACAGAGAGAGATCTTTACCTAATCAGCACTGAATCAGAATCAGACGTTCACCTGGAGAGAGAAAGAGCACGTGATCAGATTCAGTGTTTCCAGCACAGTGATGAACTTCAGATCTGCACATTGTGTCTCAGAATGATTCTGCTTTGCCATCGTCAGTTATCGCATCAGACGGCTTTTCCTATACAGCATCTTCATCACAGAACACGGTCAACTTTACACCTCTAGTGACCAAAGTCCTTCTTTTAAACAGTAATGTATTTAAAAAGGAAAAATTACGTGACACCCACCATTTAAGTGATCAGCGCACACAGTAAACCAGACAATCCTCATCTCGATGCATTAAATTCATCCTGCAGAAAGACAAAACGTGCAGTTAAACACTGGCCGCCATTACGAGTGTGGTTAATAAAATCACTCTAATCGACAAACTTACATTTATCAAGGTGGTCTGAAGGCGCTGTGTTCGTTTCTTCGCGTGTAATTCATTATAAACGCGTTTTAATCGCGCTAAACTCTTCTTTGTGTCTGAGGAGATCTCATCCACGTGTTGCGCGGCGAAAAAGAACGAGGAAGAGGGAGCGTCCGCTTTTATAGCGCTGAAACGTCACGACCCATGTGACGGGAGGTGTTCCATTCCCTACGCCCTGTTCCCTTCGAAGATTTCACCTCGAGTTCTGGAAGGTCAAAAGGTGTAGGGTTCTAATTCTGAAATGACACAAAGAGTTCCAAATGATTAGGAAATGTATACTGAAAGTTCTGTATGGGACAAATCCTGTTTTCCTTTCCAAGTGCCCTGCGAAGGGATCATGAATGCGTTTGAAACGCAGGAAATGTGGAGCCCACAATGCGCGCGCTGGGAAAGTGACACGTTTTACAAAATAAAAGTCACTAAAAATAATATAATTATACAAAATTACATTAATGCAACTAAATTTTAATATTTTTATATAACTCTAAAAGTGTGTTTTTAAAAAATCCATGTATAACATTTTACAATTAAAACGGCAGCTACACATAAAGGATTATTTTTTAAAGGGATAGTTCACCCAAAAATGAAAATTCTGTCATCATTTACGCACCCTCAAGTTGTTCCAAATCTGTGTGAATTTTCTTTCTTCTGCTGCACACAAAAGAAGATATTTTGAAGAACATGGGTAACTGAACAGTTGATGGACCCCATAGAGTACCCCAGGGATGACGTGTTTTTGTAGGCCAACCCGGAAGTTAGCGGCGCACGGGTTCCCTTGATCGAAAGCCTATGCATTTTTTCCCACAGACTTTTGGAAAATCGCAGAAAATAAGCTCTGTGTTTAACAAAGGGTTATGACACTTACACGTTTTGTCTATCAAGATAATCTTTACAAGTTAACACAACATTTATAGATTTTGAAGCCTAAATAAAGTCGTCAGATATAAAAGGCTAACAGTAGGCTATAAACGGACTACAGCACACCATGGTCGCGGATCAACGTCACCACCACCAAACTTCCTCAAACTTTATTTAAAAACATGTTTGCTGATTATGATCTGCGCTGTGTATGAATACTTATCCACTTTTTCATGAGAAATGCTGTCCAAATGTCCTGTTTATCATGATGACGACTAAAGTCGCCGCCAAAGGAAGTAGTCCATTTTAGCAATTTGTTAGCAACCGCCGTTTTTAAGACACAGTAAAAGTTTTAAAAATCACAAGCGGGTTATAACTGGTGTGTTTTATGTCATAGATCAAAAAGTGAAAGTATTTAGAGGCTTTGTTAACCACAGACCTTATTTCAGGCGATTTAGCAAAAACCCATTAAAAAAACCCATTGACTTTACGGCGTTGGAACCGGAAGTCCTAAAATGCTAACTCGCTTCCGGGTTTTGCCTACAAAAATGCGTCATCCCTGAGGCACTCTATTGACTGACTGTAGTATTTTTTCCCCTCCATTACTATGGAAGTCAACTGTTCATGTTCTTCAAAATATCTTGTGTTTAATCTCAGTCACACCCACACCCACACACACAGCCACACACACAGCCACACATACACATATATATATACACACAATACTTTTGGGTAGTGTATTTGACTTTCGGGTGAAATTTATGGAAACTGTAAAAAGTTCATGCTACAGTAATATTTTATCATGAAAGTAGGGCATTTAAAGGGATAGTTCACCCAAAAATGAAAATACTGTCATCATTTACTCATCCTCAAGTTGTTCAAAATCTGTATAAATTTCTTTGTTCTGTTGAACACAAAGGAAGATATTTTGAAGAATGTGTTAAACTGAACAGTTTTGGGGCACCATTAACTTCCATAGTATTCTTTTTCCTACCTCTCACCTCCCTTAAAGGATTAGTTCCCTTTCAAATAAAGATTTCCTGATAATTTACTCACCCCCATGTCATCCAAGATGTTCATATCTTTCTTTCTTCAGTCGGGCCATTGAAGTCCACTAAAAGGAGAATAATCCTGGAATGTTTTCATCAAAAACCTTAATTTCTTTTCGATTGAAGAAAGAAAGACATGAACATTTTGGATGACATGGGGGTGAGTAAATTATCAGGAAATTTTTATTTGAAAGTGAACTAATCCTTTAAACATGCCTGGAGTTGAGTGGCATTCATCCTCTGGTTCTGCAGGGCACTGTTCACAATGAAGCGGTCATCAGCATGGGATGCGGCCAAAGCACATCCACTTCTATGCCTTACTGTGACTCTCTGTGTCTGTTGCAACCTGCTGTGGCACTGAGCTCAGTGGCAACTTCCCTCTGAGAACAACCCGTTTGAAGCCTCGCAATGGCCCAGGAACTGTTGTTAGGTGTCGTCTTGGTCTCATGATGTCAAAATGTGAACAGCATGATGAAGAGGACTGTTTAAATACAAATTTTCATTGAACCAGAACAGATTCATGGATCAGACACTTGTTGTGATTTTTGCGTTTAATCACCTTGTTAGAGAACAGCATGTTATGCAAGAAGTACTGAGACATTGAACAGTTGGACATGTGCATTCAAAAGTTTAGAGAAGGTCAAATTAAGTTCACCTTTAAAGGTTATAGTGCATTTTAGGTGCATTCTGAAATTTCCCCGGAAAGTCAAATATCCCTAACTTTTTGTGAGTAGTGTATATATGTGATACGATCCGGGAAAACCCGTTGGATGTCGCGATGGAACGTTTTCAGTTCAGTCAAAAAATAGGTTGAATGTCTTTCTCTAACGTTAAGGCTGATTTATNGCAGCAAGTGAACATTTTGTCCTCAAAGTTGATGTTAGAAGCAGGAAAAATGGACAAGCGTAAGGATTTGAGCGAGTTTGACAAGGGCCAAATTGTGATGGCTGGATGACTGGGTCAGAGCATCTCCAAAACTGCAGCTCTTGTGGGGTGTTCCCGGTCTGCAGTGGTCAGTATCTATCAAAAGTGGCTCAAGGAAGGAACAGTGGTGAACTGGTGACAGGGTCATGGGCGGCCGAGGCTCATTGATGCACGTGGGGAGCGAAGGCTGGCCCGTGTGGTCCGATCCAACAGACGAGCTGCTGTAGCTCATATTGCTCAAGAAGTTAATGCTGGTTCTGATAGAAAGGTGTCAGAATACACAGTGCATCACTGTTTGTTGTGTCTGGAGCTGCATAGCTGCAGACCAGTCAGGGTGCCCATGCTGACCCCCCTCCACCGCCGAAAGAGCCAACAGTGAAGCATCAGATCTGGACCACAGAGCAATGGAAGAAGGTGGCCTGGTCTGATGAATCACGTTTTCTTTTACATCACGTGGATGGCCGGGTGTGTGTGCGTCGCTTACCTGGGGAACACATGGCACCAGGATGCACTATGGGAAGAAGGCAAGCCGGCGGAGGCAGTGTGATGCTTTGGTCAATGTTCTGCTGGGAAACCTTGAGTCCTGCCATCCATGTGGATGTTACTTTGACACCACCTAACTAAGCATTGTTGCAGACCATGTACACCCTTACATGGAAACTGTATTCCCTGGTGGCTGTGGCCTCTTTCAGCAGAATAATGCTCCTGCCACAAAGCAAAAATGGTTCAGGAATGGTTTGAGGAGCACAACAACGAGTTTGAGGTGTTGAGTTGTCCTCCAAATTCTCCAGATCTCAATCCAATCGAGCATCTGTGGGATGTGCTGAACAAACAAGTCCAATCCATGGAGGCTCCACCTCACAACTTACAGGACTTAAAGGATCTGCTGCTAACATCTTGGTGCAGATACCACAGCACACCTTCAGGGGTCTAATGGAGTCCACGCCTCGACAGGTCAGGGCTGTTTTGACNTCCTGAAGTCCCCGATCGTCTCCACTGTCTTGAACAAGTCCAATCCATGGAGGCTCCACCTCGGAACTTACAGGACTTAAAGGATCTGCTGCTAACATCTTGGTGCCAGATACCACAGCACACCTTCAGGGGTCTAGAGGAGTCCACGCCTCGACAGGTCAGGGCTGTTTTGACAGCAAAAGTTACACAATTTTAGAAAGGTGGTCATAATGTTATGCCTGACTAAAGGTTCCACCTTTTTTTGATTCACAGATTTCTTTCCAATGATAATCAATGTGATGCTGACAAATGTTACCTGCCTGAAGCATAATGGAGTGATCGTACAGTTTCACACAAAACGTTAGTAAATGGCCGACCTGAGACAATCAGGAGAAGTTGTCTTCTATTATTTAGAGGTTTGAGTCAGATGTCCAGCAATTACACTAATGATTGTTTTCTCCAGCAGTGGTTTAAATTACCAAAACCTTGTTTCCTAATTCCCATTACATTCTATGAAGTTAAACGGAAAGTTTCTGGAAAATGTATTTTATATATATAATTTTTGCTTGTACTTCTGTGGTAATAATGTGTTTTCTTTGGATATGGTATAGTACTGTGCTTGTAGGTAGAAGTGTTAAATGTTTCTTATGGCCACGGTATTCTCTGAATAATCACAACAATCATGTAAATCACAAGAGTGTCCGATAATCAGACTGTCACGGTCACGCCCTTTTGCCTCAGTTATTTTAATGTCATGCCGCTTTTCGTCACTAGGGAGAGATATGTGAACTCTCTCTCGCGCGCACACACACACACGCGCACGTGTTTAAACAGCGTCCCGCGGCACAGCACGCGCACTTTACTGCAGCACCGTCCCGTCGCGGGATGGATGAACCGGACGCGTCGCGTCAACATCAGCAGCAGCGGAACGGGCCCGCCGCGGATGCGCGCATGCACGGGGTGTTTACAGACGCGGAAACCGGGCGGCTCACCTACGCGCTGAGTCTGTCGGACAGCTGCCTCACGGTCCAGAGGATCAACTCCCCTTCATCACCACCAGCATCATCGGAGCACCTGGACCTGCGCGACTGCCTGGGAAGCCGCGCGCACCGGGGCGAGCGCGAGGACCAGAGCGCGTATCTGTGCGCGTATTTCTACCCGTACCGGCGCCGGTGGATGGCTTCGGGTCCGGTTCGCCAGAGGGACGAGCGTCGCTTTCAGCTCGAACTCAATAGCGATGATAATAATGATGAGGAGGAGGACGCGAACCTGCGCGAGGCGGAAAGGTGGGCGCGCGCCATCAGAAACAACACCGCGCGCCGCCCGGGAAACACTCACGGTAAGAAACTAACTTATTAAAGACCAAAAAAACAAAGTTTAAACTCTTTTTCACTCAAAAAAGAGGTTTTTATAGAGCGTTTGATAAAACTTTGTAACAATAACATCAACAAACTTTATCTACACAACTCTAATACAAGGTTTTTACGCATATCTTGATAATACCAAATATGGTAGTCGTTCAGTTTGTTGTACATTGCGTTACCGTCACTGTATGTAGTACTTTTTGTAAACATATAGTACAAATAAAACCAAAAAACCATATGGTTATTGTAGTTATTCCATGATAACCACAAAATAACCATGGTTTTGCTTCAAAAACCATAGTTTAACTATGGTATTTGTGTGTTTATACAAATGGTAATCAATACACCAAAAAACATGTTTTACTACAATAAAACCATGGTTAATTTTCATACTTGTTATTAGAACTTGCTTTAGCCGAGACTAATAAAAACTACAATAGAAATACAGTGGTTTGTACCATGCAAATAGTACATGAACATGGTAATCATTCAGTACTATTTTAAATATTTGACAGTGTCATGCCTTTCCTTACATTCACACGCAGTTTCACATGTTTCACAGTTTTAATGTGTGGTGACGAGGTGTGACAGTTTGCCAGGAGGAAAAATGTGAAAGCTAGATGATCACATACTGAACTAGTTTGACTTGCAATGTGACAGTTATTACTGAACTACAACTTGATGTAGTTTTTCTGGTTATTAGAGCAGTGCCTACATCTAGATCAGGAATGGTTAAGACAAACTATAGCTAGATATGGTCTTGTTGTGGTAAGATTCATTTCTTTTTCTCATGATGGACAGGAATACTGTGTGTGAAGAGATGCTGAGAGGACACGAGGTGTCTCATCTGGGACATGTCCATCTCCATCTGTCCAACAGTGAGGGGGCTGATGGGGGTTTAACCCTGTAAAGCCTGACATATCAAATAACAGTTCGAAAAATCTAATATCATGTATTACACATCAGGATTTAAGGCTCTTAAAGTATTAGAATATATATAAGGAGCTCATATTTGAGGAAAAAATAAAGCTTTTTTTTTGCAGTTATGCAGATGCTGATATTTATATGGACAAAAAGTAAATCAGTGAGATCTTGATAACAGTATAGCAGAGTACTTAGTTAGATGATATTGCTTAGGTTTATGATCAAAGCTATGTCTTTTTAAAACATACAATGCAGTGCAATACAATGATGATTGAGAGATGAACTAATAAACCTTCCTCAAAAGCCTGATGATACATTTTAACATGGTTTTTCTTAAAAAAATGATTTATGATAATCAAGTAAACCAAAGTGGCTTCAGTCCAGTAAGTGTTCATCTTGAAATATTACTAACAATACAAAAGTTATTTTTATGTTTACTTTATAAAAATCAGTATTTCATAGCAAAAAAACACATGAATCACGAGCTGAAGGTGGATGCTTTTACAACTGCACTAAAAAAGGCCTTTTACTTGCCAAAGAACTGTCTGTGAGATAACAGAAGGCATGTGGAAGATCGTGTGCCACAGGTTTTTCTGCAAAGTTTTGATATGTATGTATAATTTAGATGCCTTAGAAACTTGCATATCAAATTTGACACAAAGCTGGCTTTATAGGGTTTATCAAAATGTTACCTCTTATTATTAATAGTGTTTGCAAAGTTTGCATCACTATTATTGCTCATATTGCTCATACTGAGTAGGGATGCATAATATATCGGCCACCACATCGGTATCGGCTGATATGTTATTTTAATGTTATCGTTATCGGCCCAATAAGAAAATTTGGCCGATATATTAAAGCTGACAAATAAAGGATTATTTCTTTCAGCTTCAGATACACACTATTCGTAATGATGATTTTGAATTGCTTGAAATATGATTGGAGTCATACAGAAAATACATTTAAGTGCAACGTGCAGCGCAAGACTGTCAAATAGACTGCATAAAATTATAATGAGAACATTATAATGTGCTTGGGACATGGCTTTTAATGGTGAAACTTTTGTTTTTGTAATCAGGCAATTATATAAAAATTTGGATTCAGATTTATTGGCGAATATATCAGTTATTGGCTTTCAAATATAAAGAATTATCAATTATCGGTATTGGACAAAATTTTCATATCGGTGCATCCCAGCACTAAGTTTTTCCTGCAGCGTTTTTGTAGACAATATCTAGCTGTTTTATGCATGTTGAAAAAAAATGTTCTAGCATGATTTAGGCAATATATACTGTAGTTATGTCATGCATTAACAATTCAGCTGTTTAAATCTTTGAACACGTAAAAAATAGGACAGACTCTTCCTGCGAGTTTTGTCAGATCCTGTTCGTGACAGCTTCTCTGTTTCTGCTATAAAAAGCTGAAATACACACGCGAGAGTCAGTCGCTGATACTCCAGCTGATATCTGATCAGGATGAGACACATCTGGGCTTCTGGAACCGGAATCAGGAAGTTTTGAATGATGAGGTCGTTTCAATGAAGATTCTAGGTTACCACGGCAACTCAGAATTCTAGTGAACACATTGGTAAAAGGATTGTTTGTCCTCATTGTGCACTTAGGAATGAAAAGAATGAGCCAAATCAAATAACTCCTCGTGGCAAAACATCCCTCTATTAACATCAAAGAATTCATAACAATGCATATTCATGTATGTATGTGCATATTTATGATGGTTGTTATCTCTAGATTTCTGTGTAACTTTTTGTGTATTACTGCAGCCCAAGTCAGTGGTATTTATACAAATTAAAGCAAAAAATACAGCTGCAAGCAGCAATTAAGGGGCAAGCATAACAGAAGTAAACAAAGAAGCTAGCAGCAGACCAACAATGTCATAATGGACTATAGCCCTATTCGGACAGGATTAGTTTTACTTGGGGAGGTGGGGTAAAGTAATTATTACCAGAGCTTCTCTGTGATTTTAGTCCCGTCCGAATGTGCCATCTCGGTAATCATTACGGACAATGTCAGTAAAGATTACTGCGACTTTTACCTTCTGTAAAAAGGTCCGGAAAAATTACCTCAGGTAATACTAATCCCGTTCGAATAGACTCACTGTAAATATGGTAAAATTCTGTCATTTCCTGTTTAAATGTAGTTTTCTGCGCATTTTTCAAGCATGGAAGCACTTGAAGAAACATTAATTTGTGTTGTAGGAGGCGGGACAAGTCTGTGGCAAACCTCAAGTATTTTCTACATACCATTCAGAGCAAAAAGACGATCGAAAGCACTTGTCAGAGGCACAAAACTAATTTTATCTTTAGCTAAGTGCCTATTTCCATCATAATCCAATCAGAATTTAATTAATAAATCAGACCTAACTGTTATTTATAGTTTATATATTTAGATTATATGTGTTTGCGCACATGGTATCAGGAAGTAACGTATACCCACATGACGACGGAAGTGACAGCAGTGCGTAAATCGAGTTACCCCTCCCACTTCTGCTAGTTTTTTACAGAGATGTCTTGTCGCGTGCAAATTGACTAATTAATATTACAGACGTCCTGAGGTAAAATGACTTTACTCCACCTCCCCATGTAAAACTAATCCCGTCCGAATAGGGCTTATGATAGCTACTGAGACAAATGGTACATTCAAGTCCTCCTGGGAAGTTCGTATTTACGAGGTGGGAAGACGTGTGTATGACGATAGGTGCGTTCAAGTGTTCAGGTGTACTTTTTGAAAATGTACAGCAAAGAATGTGCACTGGTTATATGTTGCTTTTTTATGTTTTTTAATTAAGTTATGAAGCCATTGTAAAAATGTATTGTTACATATTTCATTTTTATATTGTGATGCTATCGTATTTTTTGCTGGGAGTCAGCTTACTTCGAAAAGCCTGACAATGTCACTGAAAAATACCTAAGTATTGTGGTATTTCGCCATGTTCTCACTGACATGCCCCCAACTCGTACAGATCGGAGCTTAAAGAAAATTACGAGCTTCCCACTGGTATTTACGACATTGTGGTGGCGTTCATGTCGCTTCTGCTCGTAAATACGATCTTTCCGACATGACTTGAACGCACCAAAAGACACTGCATGTCACTGCAAAGTCAATCAGACCAATGGTACTGTAGTTAGAGCCAATTTCTTGTTTTATTATTATAGCGCCACCAAGTTGTGCAGTACCACCGCTTTTTTGTGTGTGTCCTCAGAGTGTCCCCATACATGTGAATGTCAAATTTAGTGAAATATCTTATTTTGTTTAGGAGTTATAGACATTTATATGTATGAACACATAAAAAAATACCCACCCGTGACTTTGAATGCATTTTTTCGCCACTTACTATCAAAATTTTGACATTTGACCATTAATGCTTAGTCAACAACTTATGTTTCTAACTTTCCTACTATGGTTGTCTCGATCGGACTAACGGTTTTGAAGATATTCACAAATGTTGTTTAAATGATAAATCACAATGTTGCACTATCCATAAGGCGAATCCCATGAAAATAAGTCAACCACATCCAAAGTTATAAGCATGTAAGCCATTTTTTTTCACATTCGTTTTTCACCACTTGGTGGTGCTGGTCCGAAACTTCTCAGACTCCTTCAGGGGATTGTGCTGATGACCCATACCAAGTTTCGTAATTAAATGTTAATGCATTCATAAAATACAGCATTTTACTACAAAATTCAAAATGGCCGATATGGGAAAATATCATTCGACTCTGCATAATTCTCCGAATCTAACGAGACCACTTTTATGATTTTTGGACAAACTGTTCAGAAGTTATAGGCAAAAATAGCCATTTTCCCCATCTCCGGATGAGTAGGTGGTGCTGCACCGAAATGCAGCATTGCAGTAAATGCAGTTACTTCAGGTCATTCTTGTGACGACATGGACCAAGTTTGGACTGAATATGAGGAAACGTTGTGAAGATACAGCCTTGCATCTATTTTCGTAAGCGCTATGTAAAATTTGTTCACGAGTTATTCAAAAATGGTTTAACAAATCGACTTGAATCCCACAACTTTTTGTCAACATGGTCTGAAGGTGATCTGGTTAAATTTTTATGAAAATCAGAGCAACGGCCTTGGAGGTGTTCTAAAAAGTATTGCAAAATTACTTTTATTAGTACTTGCTTGTGCAAAACTCTCACTTTTCAGGATGATTGATTTGCCAGTGTTTGTGAGGTTTAAATGTATACACTCACAGCTTTGATCACAGGAATAAATAACATTTTAACATATTCATATTGGAAATATTCATATTAAATTGTAATAATGTTTCAACATATATACTGATTTTACTGTATATTATTAATGATATATCTATGCTTCCTATACGGTAGCTGTCAGCATTTTAGAGACTGAACATTAAGCTGACACATTAGAGGCTATCTGAATATCCAGAGTTAAGGACATTCATCAGTTTGAAGCTCTCAGATAGTGGCAGGTTCAGTGTATGTCTGCTGCGGGCACAGCATAGCATTACTACTCACTGGCTCAGTCACTCTGCATTCATATGTTTAATTGATGAGCTTGTTTCAGCATGTGTGATCCTGAGCAGATGATAATACACTATTTATCAGAATACATGTATTTTAAATGAGCATATCTCATGTGTGGCACAGAACTGTCACATGTGAAGATGTCCAGCTCTGTATAATGAACCAGAAAATAACAGAGAAACGTGATTCATTCTTCTTTATGAAAGCTGAGATGCCCCGAGACACTCTCATGAGAATCTTTCTTGATGCTTCAAGCAAAAAAGATGACGACAGTGTAAACAGTATTTAGATCTATTTTCATAGAGGGAGGGTTTGGGTTGTGCTGTTTTCGGTATTGGTGTACTAGAAGTTTACAGTATTCAGTGGAGTATTGGATAATTTCAAAGAGGTCATATTGTACATTATTTAATAATTTTAGGTCCACTTATGTTTTTGCACCAAAAACAATCAATATTTGGTTCTTTGTGATCCATTTTCCATCCTCCACCCACATTATGTTCATTAACTGTCTGATCCATATTGCACACTAAACTGGAAATATGATCTGTTGATCTCTAATCTGGATGGATGATTTTATGCAACTTCCTGGAGTTTTTTTTTTTTTTTATCCGTCTATTTGAAAACAATTGTGTTTATGAGGTACTGGATTGATACAGCGAACACCTTTGAGGATGAAAAAAAATGGATTTGTCAAAGTTTTACTGACATAAACCTTTGACAGATCATATACTTTAAGGCACCTAATAACTGTCAAAAAGGAAGAGTGGAGGCAGGATCTAATCGCAGCAGTCACGTTTATTAAAAACTGAAGCAAAACAACAAATACTTCCCAACCTTTTTTACGCCAAGGCCCACTTCCTCTCAGAATCAACACGGCACGGCCCATTTTTTTTTAATTCACAAAAACATTTGTATTTTAGTGTTATTACTTTTCAACCCCATGTTATTATTTATTTAAAATAGAAACTCAAGTTTTAAACCGTTTAGTTATTTTTGCAAACATACTTTGCAGACATTCTTTACAACTTAAAAGTACTTACTTTGCTCAGTAATACAGTAACTTAAATAAGCACAAGTCAACCTGCCATACCAAACAAGACCACAGGGAGATACCAACAGACTGAATTTAAAAACTATGCGGATCCATTCAAAATTATTGACATATAACACATATAACACCACTGATCCTCTCAAACTTCTCCAAAACATGCTTGTTCGGCGAGCATCCCTTATAAAACACTCACAGTACATTAATTTTGACAACTACGCCAATATATTGAACTGTGCTCATGCAGAAATACGATGTTATAGTGATCAGTGAGTCGAGAGCGCACGTGCGGTTTGTTTGCACATCAATTATTGTCACTGTAATCGTCTTTACCTTCATTACTATCGTAATCCATAAAAACCTTTTTAATCGACACAGGTTTTCTTTTTCCAACTGAGAGAGTTTGCGTTTTGAGCCAACGTTCAGTCTGAATTTCACAGCAGCACGATGAGAAACAGACTGGGCCGAACCGAAACAATCACAGAATACGTACGAGAGAGGTGGTGCCTTGTTTTAAATGTATTTTTTAAATTTATTTTATTTTATTTATTAAATGTAACATATTAATAATTAAATTAAGGAATTATATTAATATATTTAAATTAATTTTAATTTATCTTGCGGCCCACCTGGAGGATCACTGAGGACCCCTAGTGGGCCGTGGCCCACAGGTTGGGAATCACTGCTCTAGAGCACAGGAAAAAAGAAGCACGCAGGAGAAATACAACCAAACTACAGACCTTATGTAGTCCCACTCATTTTCAGCACTGCGCTCGTTGTGTTCTGTCTTCCGGTTTGTATTTCCACAGTATGAAGGTAAGATCTTACGGATTTATGAATGAACCGCTCGTTTTAAAATTTTCCTTGACATTTGTTATGATATCAGCTTCAATCATTGCAATGCTCTTGATAACTTTCATTAACTCTACAATAAGTAAATCCACTTCACCAGCTAATTACTCTTCGACAGGTATACCATAGAAATATACTGAGCTACCACAAAAATGGAAGTTCAAACACAAAAATCTGAAGATGGCTGCATGCTTGTTTCTCTGGCACATAAGGTCTATACAGCCACGAGAACAGACAAAGAATGACTGGACTGGCTTACATGCTTATAACTTTGGATGCAAAAAACTCTGGGGGTGGGAAGGAGGGCTAATCCAAAATATATGTCCATGGGAGTGCTGGAGGAAGAATCCATGGGGGAGTAGGTGGAGGAAGAGACCATGGGACGACCCTGATCAAGGCCAAGAGGAAGATGACCTACGGCGGAACCGATGGAGGGAGGAGCCAGGGTGGAGTCATGAACTGACCAACAGAGGTGAAGCTGGGAGAGGTGGAGACCCAGGCAGAGTCCGAAGGAAGGAAAGACAGAGCAACATCGGAGGACAAGGAGGCCAAGGCAGAGCCACGGTGATGAGCGGCCAAGGTGGAGCCAGGGTGCCAGAGGACTGATGCAGAGCCAGTGGAAGTGAGGACTGAGAAGAAGCTAAAGAGGTGGGGGGATGAAGTACAGCCAGAGGTCCGGAAGTCGGGGGCGGAGGCAGAGCATTGACTGACCAAGGCAGAGCCGGAGGAACGAGGGAGCCTGGTGGAGCCCGAAGGACGACAGTCCCAGATGGAGCCGAGGAAGTGAGGAGCCGACTGGTTGATGGGGCAAGGTGGAGTAATGGGCTTTGAGGCCAGAGGTGGAGCCAGGGGATCCTCACACCAAGCAGAGTTGACGACCTAGAAGCCAAAGGGGGATCCGAGCAGCTGAGCGAAGCCACTGAAGGAAGAGCCGAGGGGCTGAAGGAAGCCAGTAAAGATATTTGGTGTTGCGTGACGAAGGAGACTTAGAGCCGGGCAACGAAGGAGGTCGAAAACCTAGGCAGCTGACTTGTTGCCTCGCTGCCTAATCAGGTAATGACTTGTCTGACAGACGTCCGAGGCACCATAACAAGTTTAATGATCTACACTACAGAGAACTAAACAAATATTTAATTACTACAGTAATAATTTCTTGCCAGAATCAACAGTGGAAAACTGTGGTCAAAAACGTACATTTACACAAACTGACCAGCAAATGCAACTTTCGGACACCATCTTTATATTTCTAGCTCAACTGTCACAGAATGGAATGCACAGGATTGTGGGATATCAAAGGCAGCAAAGGATATATCTATGCTGCCTTCAAAAATCGATCAGATGAAGGTATCTCAGGAGACAGGAAGTGAAGCTAATATTAGATTCGGATGTGCCTTGATGCCTTCCTACCTTGAAATGTGTCCCCCGAAGGCAGCCTTTTCCAGTTTTCAGATGCAGCCTTGGTAGCAGGCAAAACCAGCAACGATGAGGAGATTTGGATGCTGGACGGAACCGAAATAGACGAGGAGACTTGGAAGCTGGGTGGGATGGCGGAGATGAGAAGAACTGAAAGCTGAGCGGGACCAGTAGAGACAAGGAGACTTGGAAGCTGGGTGGGACCAACGGAGGCGAAGACAACTGGAGGCCGAACAGAACCAGCGGAGGAGGAAGGACTTGGGAACAGGAGGAACTCGGAGTCCATTAATCCAGGGTTGGGAATACAGATTTCCAAGGCTGGAGGATGGGTAGGACACCACTATTCATTATCCAGCTCCACTAACAATCCCACTGGGAAGGACATTGGAACTGGCTCATACACCTGGTCAGACTTAGCAGTGGGCATTGACTCAAGGACGGACATGTCTTCAGGCTGTGGCTCAGTGTCTGCGGTGGGTCTCAGGCTCTTTATCCATGGTTGGTTCAGCAAAGGGCTGGGTGGATTTCGATCCTCCTCGCTCTCACCATTGGTGAAGGGGGATCTACATTGAAATAGCATCCACTCCACATATTTTCAAAATGTCCCTCGAGGACCATCTCTTTTGTCTGTGGAATTAAACCTGCCCGGAAAAACATATGCAGAAGCTGTTGTCGGGGTAATGGACCAAATAAGCAAGATCTAAAAAACTCTGTGTCTGCTCCTCGAGGGATCGATCCCCCTGGGAGAGGAGGAGGATCTGAATTGCCATATCTTTAAGGTTCGTTCTTCTGTCAAAATCAGGTTGCAGCAAAGGGAGAGTTAAGGCAGGATCTAATTTCAGCATTCACATTTATTAACAACTTAAGCAAAACAACAAACACACAGGAGCACATGAAAACAGGAGCATGCAGGAGAAACACAAAGCAAATGAGCTAATGAACAAATGAACAGGAACAAAGGAAACAAGAACTAACACAGGTAAAACAGAAACCTCATGTAACGATAACAAGTATTCTAGATATCCATGAGCAGAACTGTGTATTCTGTTTCCAAGGCTGTTCACATTCAGTAATTTCAGAAGGAACTCAGATGGAGCCTCTAATTATTTACATTCATGAAAAACTCAGGAGAGTTTTCATTAGCGCTGAACTCACTGAACATACGCTGAATTAGATGCAGTTTCTGTAGCAAGAAAGAGAGAGACATACTGAATACTGTAGCCTTACGCTCATGGTATTCCCTTGGCACACATGCACTTTGTGTGTGTGGATCTATATCTTCTGTGAAAGCCTGAAGGGTCCTCTAGTGTTTCATCTCTGTGCCCCTTGACCCCTTGACTTTTCGGCTGTTTGGCATGATGCTGTCAGGCCGCTTCTGATCAGATACCCATGAGCCCCTTGGCTAGAACACATTCCACCACTCTACTGCTGTAATGCAGTAGGAATATTCTTGTATGTGATATAGTGAGTGTTTAAAACCTGCTTAAATGTGGTAAAATCACTCTAAAAGAATATATATATATAAATATAAATTGTATATACACCGATCAGGCAAAATATTATGAGCACTGACAGGTGAAGAGAATAACACTGATGATCTCTTCATCACGGCACCTGTTAATGGGTTGATATATTAGGCAGCAAGTGAACATTTTGTCCTCAAAGTTGATGTGTTAGAAGCAGGAAAAATGGGCAAGCATAAGGATTTGAGCGAGTTTGACAAGGGTCAAATTGTGATGGCTAGACGACTGGGTCAGAGCATCTCCAAAACTGCAGCTCTTGTGGGGTATTTCCGGTCTGCAGTGGTCAGTATCTAAAGTGATCCAAGGAAGGAACAGTATTGAACCGGTGACAGGGTTATGTGCTGTTATAAATCCNTAAAATCACTTTAACAGAATATATATATATATATATACACCGATCAGGCAAAACATTATGAGCACTGACAGGTGAAGTGAATAACACTGATGATCTCTTCATCATGGCACCTGTTAGTGGGTGGGATATATTAGGCAGCAAGTGAACATTTTGTCCTCAAAGTTGATGTGTTAGAAGAAGGAAAAATGGGCAAGCATAAGGATTTGATTGAGTTTGACAAGGGCCAAATTGTGATGGCTAGACGACTGGGTCAGAGCATCTCCAAAACTGCAGCTCTTGTGGGGTGTTTCCGGTCTGCAGTGGTCAGTATCTAAAGTGGTCCAAGGAAGGAACAGTGGTGAACCAAAAATGGTTCAGCAATGGTTTGAGGAGCAAAACAATGAGTTTGAGGTGTTTTTAATTTTTACTTTATTTTAGAGTACAATCAGTCATAAGGGCTATTTTTAGTGTTTTTATGGTGCTTTTTTTGCTGACACGTTGATTTGATGCAGCTTAATAAAGCAATAAGCCCCGTGAAGCCATTGTTTAAAGTGAATTTATAACAGCTAAGGGGCGTTGTTTGGCACAATGTGACGCGGAGTGCCTAAAACCCCCTTAGCTGTTATAAATCCACTGTAAACCACGGCTTCACGGGGCTTATTGCTTTTATAAAACACAATATGTATCGATGCAACTTTCATGAAGTAAACGTTCACTAAAAGCCTTCCTTCCGCCGGAAAAAATTGTCCCTGACCATGAACAACAACAGAAGTTACATTATTACGCCATTAGATGGCAGCAAAGACTGTCTTTATGAGCCAGTCACTCAGTCGCAAAGACTTTTATATTGAAACTTGTTGTGAACACGGAACAAGACGCAAATGCTTTGACTAGCGCTGTCAGTGTCAGCAGGGCACGGGTAAACCCATTAAATGTTAAAAGGACAAAATCGCAGCGGACATTCAAACTGATTTTTTATTATGAACATAAGACTGACCTGAAGGAAAATGCTAAATCTGAATGCAGGTAATACACTCGTTCACTCGACAGAAGACAGACAGCAACATACACATTCAGTGGCGCAGTGATACTTATGTAATGCGGTCAGCTGTATGTTTTCAGGAATTTTACAATGGCTTCGAACACGGCTCAACCAATCAGAATCAAGGGCCGGAACTATCCGTTTTATAATGATGTATTAAAAACACACACACGCACACATAAACTTACACAAATGTCACATGCATCTATTGCACAAGATTGCCTTAATTATATCCCACATAATTAATATTCAAATATTGATTTGATTAACGAGCTGAGGTCTCCATGACTCTGGTCCTGAGGCTTTAATTATCAGTGTCAGTCAAGCATCACAGTGATAATGATGTGCTAAAATCTCTAACACTCAGCAGTGTTTAAGCTCTCCTGCATTCTGCAGTTCTCAGAAGGCAGTATTTCATGATGAATGCGTTTTCAGGAGTTTTCAGATGTAGATGGATGATGGATATTTTACCTCCTTCATCTCCTACAACAAGGTCAGCACGACTTGAACACAAAGAATGGCTTTATTGCTTCATTTTTCTATAACTCTGGCGCTCGTTCTCTCTAAAGAAAGTCATTTAAGCCATTGAATGACGAATGAATGATCGGCATGCAGTGGTCAAACAGACACACAAAGAGATTCATCACACAAGGACACCTAAGAACACACTAAGAACATGCTACATATACAGTGAATGGAGCTGCTGAGCCGCTTCTGCGTTCACAGTATGACTAAAGGCTTTATCATAACAGAGATTATATATGGGCCATTTCACAGAATTGCTTCAAAAATTTGACAAATTTTGTATGTATGCAAATTGTATAATATCCAAGGTAGTAATTGTGCAGTTAATTCTCGTATTGTATTTTCAGAAAGTTTTGGAATATTTTTCCTCTCCCCAAATTTGTCACTACCGAAACACAATGATAAATAATTTAATAAGAAAGGTTATATTGACCTATTAAGATTTTGTTTACATCTACCTTATCTATATTTTTTTTGCTATTTAAAAAAAAATGTTTTCACAGGTAAATCAATGACAATTACAATTTTAACAATATTTCAAGTGTAATTTATGAGATTTGTTGTATTTTGAATCCAATCTTTCTTCGTAAAAGGCATAAAGTTTATCATACTAATTTCAAAGTTAAGGATTCATTAAATATACATTGAAGCAAACACTATCATAACATCTTAGTTAAAAATACAATATACTTTATTTGTGACAAAACATCCATGTTTCGGTCGGACTGCACATTTTCGGTAGTGACAGTAATGTGTTGATAGCCACTACATTACAAAACAGAATTTTAACTAAAACTAAAACATTACTAAAACATATTAAAATACTAAGAATTTGCATAATTGTACTAAAATTGTGTTTATTTCCCCCAAATAAATGATTTTGTGTTCCCTTTTGTCTCTACCAAAACAATGACGACATGTTTCGGTCGTGACTGTTTTGGTAGTGACAATTTTAGATACTTTTGAGCCTAACAGCACAGCTCTGAACAGTTGTACAAACATAAAAACTAAATTTTATGAATAACACCCAAAAAAGTTTGCTTAATTGCAGAAAAAAGGTGTTTGGTAGTGACATTCCTCAAAGTTCCACGCAGATTTTGAGACTTTTGAACACATTTAACTCAAAATGAAGGTACCCATCTACTATGAAAGAGAGACTGTGAGAGGAAGAGACACAGGAATATTTCCTGATCAAAAATGTTGAAGTGTGTTAAAATCAGTCTCAGCCAATGGACTAAAACATACACTCTTTTGGTAGTGACATGAAAATAAAATATATTTTATAACTTAACTTAAAAAAAAAATCTAAAATATTTAAAAACAACAATGGAAAATGTTGCACAAATTATTATTTTAAAATCATTTTCACAAGTTGAAATTTAGGGGTTAGGGTTCAGGACAGCCACCTCCCAATTGAAAGAACCAATAAATGATGATTTTATATAAAGTTTACTGATATTTTAAATATTATTGTGGGATTCAATAGATAATAGAAGGATCTTAGTAAACATCTACAATTGGAATACTTCTGAATGCTTTTTAAATGTGTTTCTGGTTGTGGGACAGCAGTTTGCACCAATTCTGAAGAATGGCCCATATAGGGGTTGTGGTGAAATATGACCTTGGACGCATTCCTGACAGGTTTAGTGACATTCATAGAGAAGTTTTTGAATGTGTGTGGTCTTGTGTTTGGATAGTTTGAGGTACTGACACACTTTTCACATCAAAACAACAGAGGTGTGTAAACACACACACACACACACACACACCTCCATATCTCACCATATGTTCAGAGTTCAGCAGCTGTGATTTTGAGAGCTTTACCAGCATGAGAAATGAAACACACACACACACACATCTCTCTCTCTCTTTCTCTAGCAGTAAAAATAGAAGCCTATTTGTAGAATCAGAGACATGTTCTTTTTTTGTTCTTTGGTTTCGGACGGAAAACCATTACTTCAGTTTAAACTTTTAAACTTTACTCAAGACTCCAGACAGTTCATATCTGTAGCAAAGCCCACCGATTAATCACATTTAACCTCCAAAATAGCCATGGTTATATGTTAATGAGCTCATGCTTGTGATGTCATCATTATTAATGTTTATGAATGAGCTTAATTTTTGCAGCTTAGTTCCCTTAGCTGTCTATGTAGGCATCTGGCTAGCGTTTGGAACGGAGCTGTTATCATCATTGTATAAAGGTGAATGTCTCTCCAGGTTATTTGATTTCAGGCCTTGTAGTTTCAGTCAGAGACTCGAGTGCTAATTAAGTGTGTGAAGGTGCCGAGTGAATTTTAATCACTGACTGATATGAACGAGCGCAGCGGGTGTTCGTGGCTCTCTGAATGGATGGGCGTCAGCATATGTGTTTTCCGCATCTCCTGTGACAGAGCGCCGTTGTTCGTCAGGTTTGTTCCCGCTGGCACGAGGCTGAAAGGTGGCATTGATCCGTGTGTGTGCTCTGACCCGCAGGAGCTCATTACAGCCCTTTGCCCCGGAGGATTCTGGGTTACGGATGAATTACAGTTCGGGTGCAATAACCTCCTGCTGCTGCTAGATTTCAGTCCAGAGGAAGTGGCAGAGATTGTTTACTAATGCAAGAAGTCAGGCGTTATAGTGATTTTACCACAGTTATATGAAGTAAAGTGTTCAAAACCCACTTAAATGTGGTAAAATCACTCTAAAATCAGATTTTTTGTATTTAATGGGTTTTAATGGATTAATAAATGTATTATTGTCAATACCATTGTACAATATTATAAATATTTTATTTTACTTTAAGTTTTTATATTTATTTATTTTTTTGTTTTAAGTATTAAATTTACATGACTATTTTTTTATTTTTAAAATTATTTTATACTAATGCAATAAACCATGCATTATAGTGATTTTACCACAGTTTTAAGTGTTAAAACACCCTTGAATGCGGTCAAATCACTCTTATTGTCTTTGTAAAACTTTTATACTGCTTTTTATAGATGATTAAAGGTATTATTATTGCCAATAACAATTTACAATAATATTTATTTTAGTATTTATAGGATTTTTTTTTTTAGAAGACTTTGAGGATCTTATTTTTATAGATGATTAAATGTATTATTATTGCCAATGACAACTTACAATAATATTTTAATTTTATAGGATTTTTTTTTTCTAGAATTTGAGGATCTTATTGTCTTTATTGTTTTTTTAGATGATTAAATGTAGTATTATTTGTAGGGATGCACGATATATCGGCCACCTTATCGGTATCGGCCGATATATGTCCGTTTTTAATGTTATTATCGGCCCGATAAGAAAATTTGTCCGATATATTAAAGCCGATAAATATTGGATTATTTCCTTCAGCTGTTCACCATGATAGTTATGAATTGCTTGAAATATGATTGAAATCACTTCAAAAAGGAAAATACAGTTCAACATATGCAGTGCAGTCATATAGTCTGCATAAAATTATAATGAGAACATATAATTGTGTGCTTGGGACATGGCTTTTAATGGTGAGACTTTAGTTTTTGTAATCAGGCTCTCAAAAATTATATAAAAATGTGAATTTAGATTTATCGGCCAATATATCAGTTATCGGTAAATATAAAGAATTATCGGTTATCGATATCCGATCCGATATTTTCATATCGGTGCATCCCTAATTATTTTTGGCGATAACAATATGCATTATAATATTATTAAATGCTTGTATTTATTTAATTATTTAATTAATGATTTTTTATTATTATTTTATTTACATTTTAGAATGTATTTATTTTATAAATAA
>RJVU01072175.1:395471-408735 GCA_003731715.1 Anabarilius grahami
TTCATAGTTGACAAGAATAACATTAGAATCAAAGATGTTTCCATTAACAAATGAGTTTAATTCTATTAATGTAGGTTTTAAATTAAATGAAATTGCTTTATTGTCACTGATAAATTACAGAGGCAGTGCTAGTATGAATAAATCAACTCAAACTGATATGGAATGCCTCACATATTCCTTTAACCCCGTAGATGAGCGGCAACCAAACCTGATCATGAATCATTTGTGCTCCAGTGAAACTAAAGAACACTGAACCCTTTTGTGACAGTTAATGCCTTTCTTTCTGAGGGTTTGTCGTCTCTCTGTGTTTCTTCCTCCTAAAATAGCTCCATCAAACCTGCTGCTGTCGAACCATTGCTCCTGAGCGTCTGTGTGTCTGTATTCACTGAAGGTCTCACCTGTCACCCGTCAGCCTGTCCCGCGTGTAAACCGCTCCCCGGGAAACAAGTCCGTCTAGCTGAACCGGATGGTGTGTGCGGCGGTCTCAGGAGAAACTCAGAGCGAATGCTCCTGTCACATGAACAGAAGCTGTTAGAGTAATGCCTCACACCGAATAAAGACAATCCTGCATCTGTTTGTGTGTCTTTTGTGAGTTTTTAGCTTGCGCTGCCGTCTGTTAGCGGCGTGATCCTGCCGGAGGCCACGGCGCTTTTCTCTTTATGATGTTTGTCAAACATGAAACCCCTTAAAGAGAATTAAAATAATGTTCTCAACACCGAATTAAAACCTCCCGCCACACCAATCTCAAACCAGACAGAGAGGAAGATTAGCAGAGAAAATTGAATGCTTGGCTTATTGCATTAGTATAAAATAATAATATAAATAAATAAATACATTTTAAAAATGTAAATAAAATAAAATAATTCAATTTACCATAAGATGCCTACATTATTTTTCCTCCACAATTCAAGTTGATGACAACAATATGAGGGATATTCATCTAAAACTCAAATATGAAGAACAAAACCATTTAAGTGCAGTTAAATATGTTTGTTGCTCCTCTTTTAAATGTTTATTTTGTACACACACAGTTCAGTAATTTACTGAAGCCATTAATATCTGTCTGTTCACCAATATTTCGTAATGTTTTCATTAAAATAGCGAACACTAAACAGGTTAAACTTTTGGCACCACATTTGTTATTTACAGCCATAAGAAGGTGAAATGCTGCTACGGTTTTATAGTATTGTGTTGTATTTTATTGTTGTATTTTATTTTATTATTTTATATTTGCTACGATTACATTTTTTTTCTTATTTATTATTACATAGGTTGCTATGATTTCATTGTGTTGTATTTTTATTTTATTAATATTTGCTATGTTTGCTATAAATTATTTTTTTTAATTTATTTTTTATTTTATAATTGTTTTTTATTTAATATTTGATATGTTTTAATNGTTTGTTTTAATTTAGTTTTTATTTACTTAATTTTTTATTTTATTTTACACTGATTCAGGAGTGATTCTTGCATTCAAGCACAGAACGATCAGTGATTTTTTTTCTATTTTTTATTCTGCATGTAAATGTGTTTGTCAGACCCTTCACATCTCTCTCTCTCTCTCAGGTGTGTTGTTCTCTGAGGTCCGCCGCCCTTGTGGCGTGATGGTATTGGTCAATCCTCAGAGTGGGCGGGGCCAAGCGATGGCTCTTTATAACGGCCACGTTCAGCGGATGCTCACTGAGGCTGATATACCACACACGCTCGTCATCACAGGTGTGTCACACACACACACACACACACAGGTTTGTTTTGCTATCTTAGTGGGGACTCTCCATAGGCGTAATGGTTTTTATACTGTACAAACTGTATTTTCTATCCCCCTACACTACCCCTATCCCTAAACCTAACCATCACAGGAAACATTCTGCATTTTTACATTTTCAAAAAAACATCATTTAGTATGTTTATTAATCCATTTCCCTCGTGGGGACCGCTGGCTGGTCCCCACAATGTAGGTGATCTCAGGTTTTTATTACATCGTGGGGCCATTTGGTCCCCACGATGTAATATAAACAAGAACACACACACACACACACACACACACACAAGCACATGAGTGTGAGAGGATTTCTCAGAAGCCCTGAAGAGATTGAGGATTCATTAGATGATATGCATTAGATGATCTGCTACTGCGGCAGCAAGCAGGGCGTTTCAGCTCATCCTCATGTTTTCCAAACAGTCTAACTTGACCTAAAACTGGGTGTCCATACAATGAAGGTCAATGGGGTCCAATGTTATATGGTTCACAAAATTCTTAAAAATATCATCTTTTTCATCATCCCAAAAAAAAAAGTCAATGATTTGAGTAAATGGTTAGGGAATGATAAGTTTTGGGTGAAGTTAGAGATAAGTTTCTCTAACTTCTGGTTCTGTCGAGGTCGATATCAAACCCCATTAAAGGATTAGTTCACTTTCAAATTAAAATTTCCTGATCATTTACTCACCCTCATGTAATCCAAGATGTTCATAATTTTCTTTCTTCAGTTGAAAATAAATTAAGGTTTTTGATGAAAACATTCCAGGATTTTTCTCCTTATAGTGGACTTCAATGGAGCCCAAACGGTTGAAGGTCAAAATTACAGTTTCAGTGTAGCTTCAAAGCGTTCTACACGATCCCAGACGAGGATATAAGGGTCTTATCTAGAGAAACCATCGCTAATTTTCTAAAAAAAAAAAAATTAAACATTTTATATGTTTTAACCATAAATGCTCATCTTGAACTAGCTCTCTTCTTCTTCTTCTCAATTTGAATTCCAGCAGTGTAGATGCTGCTAAGAGTATTACTGCCCTCCACAGGTCAAAGTTTGAACTAAATTGTCATATACAATATGCTTGTGCAAGTATTTAATAATTAGTTTAAAGTTTGACCTGTGGAGGGCAGTAATACACTTAGCAGCATCTACACTGCTGGAATTCAAATAGAGAAGAAGAAGAAGAGAGCTAGTTCAAGATGAGCATTTATGGTTAAAACATATATAATTTTTAATATTTTTTAGAAAATGACCGATCATTTCTCTAGATAAGACCCTTATTCCTCGTCTGGGATCGTGTAGAACGCTTTGAAGCTGCACTGAAACTGTAATTTTGACCTTCAACCGTTTGGGCTCCATTGAAGTCCACTATAAGGAGAAAAATCCTGGAATGTTTTCATCAAAAACCTTAATTTATTTTCAACTGAAGAAAGAAAGTCATGAACATCTTGGATGACATGGGGGTGAGTAAATTATCAGGAAATTTTAATTTGAAAGTGAACTAATCCTTTTAAGCAGATTTGAGCATATTTGAAACTATGGCTCCATCATGACAGTAGTTGATCTGTTTTTGGGGCTGAAGTTGTTTTCTTCATCATTAGAGTGTCACTATATAGAGTTTGGAGCTTCATACATAAAACATGTTATTAGTCACATATGAGTGAAAAACACTCGACAGCAGCAGGACCGACAAGAGATTCACTGTCACTCTGTGAACTCAGAATAACCTCCGACAGAGAGAGAGAGAGAGACAGCTGTCTGAGTGATGCTGAGACTGATTGTGTGTGTGTGTGTGTGTGTCTTGATGCTGATGGATCTATTTATGCATCCATCAGTCAAATGTTCAGTGTGTGTGTTGTGCATGATTCACTCTCACTGTGCAGTTTGTGTTCCAACTTATATAGTGAAAATAATATTGAACTATTTAATTCTCTCTCTCTTTGATTTTATGGTGAAATCTCAGCAGGTTACTTCTTCATGAGATTCAATATAGACACTGACACTTTTGTCAGTGTCTATATTCATCACCATCACTGGTGCTTTAGACTGTAAACACCATTTCAGAAACAAGCCGCTAGTCACTGATAAACCCATGCTTGTGTAACACTAATCAACACTGGAAGTGGATAAAATGTTCAGATACAAGTGAAATCTTTTTCTTAAAAATAAAGGTTCTTTATTTGATATCAAGAACCTTTAACCTCCATAGAATCTTTCCATTCCACAGGCATACTTTAGATTAAGTTCTTCACACCAAGAAAAAGGGTTCTTTTAAGAACTGTTGACTGAGAGGTTCTTTGAGGAACCAAAAATGGTTCTTATATGACTTCACTGTGAAAACCCCCTTCTGGAATGAAGCACATATTTGCTGTTTGAACATGAACGTGTGTGATCAGTAATGTGTCTCCCTCAATTAACACATCACACCACATCCACACTGAGCCAATGAGTGTGTGTGTGTGAAGTGCAGTCTCAGCTTTAGGCATTTCTGCTGAATCAGTCACTATGAATCTTCACTTCTGCCTGACACACACACACACACTCCATCAATGCTGTTACTCACACACACACACTCACAGGATTAAAACTTCAGACTTACTTGCGCTGTGATACTTTTATAGGAGTTTCATGCAGTTTTCTTAAGCTCATAATCAACTTCTGTATATGACTGTATTTAAATTTTTTCATTTAGTAGATGCTTTAATCCAAAACAACTGACAAATGAGGAACGTCACAAGCAATTTGTCATAAGATCCAATGATATTCATAACAAAACATAAAAAAAAATATTATATTTATTGAAATATTATTAAATATTACACTGTTTTCACTGTTTAATTTTCTAATACTAGTTGGCACAAGTGCAGAATGTGTTTTGTTTCTTTAACTAACTAATTGTGCTTTACTACTTGGGGATAATTGATTGCATCTTTTATTTTGATCGTTTCTTAGTTTTACTATTTTTTAATTTGGATGCATTATCTTTATACCTAGTCACATGTTTACATTTACATGTATGCATTTGGCAGACGCTTTTATCCAAAGCGACTTACATTGCATTATACTTTGTATCGGAGTATATGCAATCCCTGGGACCGAACCCATGACCTTGGCATTGCTAGTGCCATGCTCTAACCACTGAGCTACACGAAAGCTACATGTTAAAATGTTATCTAAACTGTATTTTTAAAATATATCAAAATTTGTAGTACTTGAAAATACATAAAGTGAGGGGAATAAAATAGCTGTTTTCAATGTGAATATATGTTAAAATGTAATTTATTTCTGTGTTCAAAGCTGAATTTTCAGCATCCTTACTCCAGTCTTCAGTGTCACATGATCCTTCAGAAATCATTTTAATATGATGATTTGATGCTCAAGAAACATTTCTGATTATTATCAATGTTGAAAACAGTTGAGCTGATTCTTATATACATATAGCGCTGAATAATAATAATAATAGTGTTTACGTGAAAGAATACCATGGTATTACCGTTAAGACCAACCCAAACTCACGGAAATTCGTACGTACACTATAAAAAATAATTTTCATGATTTATCATAACATTTTTTCTTTTGTCAGTTCAACTTGGATAATTAATGTGGTTCAGATAACATAGTATTTTGAGTTTCTGTTGGTTAAAACCAATCACCAGGTAACTTGCTTTTTTAAGTTAAACCAACAATTCTTTTTTTACAGTGTATTTTACGAGGTGGCTAATTCGTATGACCTGACTCATACGAATTCATAGATGTTTTGCAAAATCATACGTATTTTACGAGTTGCCCAATACGTATGAATTCATATGAATGACCTAGCCCTAACCCCACCCCTAAACCTACCCATCACTGGGGTTAAGACAAATCATATGAATTCCTACAAAGTAGCCACCTCGTAAAATACGTATGAATTGGTCATGAGATAGCGTTGTTGAGATGGGTTATTATAGTCAAATAAAACCATTTAAAAATATATTTTTGTTACTTAAAATAGGCCTAAATGTTAACGGAAACTGATTTTTTTATATATATAAAAGATATATAGACAAAAAACCTAATAAAAATGGCAAAAATACACAACATAATTACTCAAATTTTAAATGAAAATATAGCTAAAAACTTTGAAAATATGAATAAAACAGTATCTCAATGATAGTAGAATAAGACTGCATTGGGAAGAATGGTATTGGATGTCCGGGTGTATCAGGACTTCTTGGTCAGATCTAATAGACATGTTTAATGTACCAGAGAGAATCTGCTCATAAAGTGCATTAACTGACTCTTGGGATTGAAATGTGATCGCATCCTGTGATCTGTGATCCGTATAGAGCGTCCGAATCATGCTCGAGATCTGGTGAGGAATGCCGACCTGACGCAGTGGGATGCTTTGGTGATTCTGTCTGGAGACGGGCTGCTGTTTGAGGTGCGTGAGGAACGCTTGTGTGTCCGCCTCTGTGTGTGTGTGTGTTGGCCATCCAGCTCATGTATGTATATGTGTGTTTTTTAGGTTGTGAACGGTCTAATGGATAGGCAGGATTGGGAAAAGGCCATCCAGACTCCTCTGGGAATCCTGCCTGGAGGTTCGGGAAACGCACTGGCTGCTTCCGTCCATCACTACACGCGGTGAGCAGCATTCAGAGCCACTGTGACCATTCATTCAGTCACATGATGCAGGCCGAGACCCGCCCTCGAGACCCTCTGATTGACATATGAAGGGCCCAACCACATTTATCTTTTGTGTTCAATCTCAAATCTAATATTAAATGCAGATAAGTTATGGCTGATGTTAAAATTCTATACTTATTTGTTTAAATAAAACAAAAACCCAGCCATTATAAATCCTGCATTATAATGTACAATATGAAAAAATTCATATTCATTTTGAGATTTACTAAAGATCCCATGTAACAGTGTTATTCAATTATTAGTGTTTTATAGATTAGGTTATTTCTGAATGTTCAAAAGGTTCCTTTATTTAAATGTTTTGTACATTCACTCTGGACATTCTGAAGCAAATAATAGCATATGAAGTAGTAACATTAAAAAATGTTAGACAACTAAACGTCCAACTAAAACGTTTCAGAAAAAAAGGTTCAAAAATAATGATTTTGTGCAAATGTTTTGAGAACATTATTAAAGACCATATAACTTAAAGGGGTCATGAACTGCATTGTTTTATTGTTTTATAATGTTTCCTGGGGTGCACTTATAATGTTAGTATGCTTTTTACATCAAAAATGGTCTTACTTTATAAATAAAAGGCATTTTTCCTACCCTGATTTTAGCCCTCTGGTTTTAAGGGGCGTGTCTGTTGTGAGACTTCAGTGTAAATGCCCACTGCTGTGATTGGATAATATCTTTCCATTTGAAATTAGCCAAGTATTACTCTCTCTTTTAGCACGTTTTTACTATTACAGCTCTCAAGGTTAACTAATGGTGAAAAGCGTTGCATTACATTTAGATCTATGGCATTATATTGAGATCATGGCATGAAAGGTTGCAGTGATGAACAGCCAATCACAGACATGTTGTAGAGCGCATGAAAGCAGTGATCTCATTTCAACGAAATTTCTGCAGACTAACAAAAGCTTTCATCGTCACTAGCAGTGCAAACGCGATATAAGAGATTCGTTGAATAAACCGGTTTTGGCACGTGTCCAGAACTCAATCACTGATAAACTTGTGCTGTTTGATTGACAGCTCCAGCGATTGCAAAGGGAGCGTTCTTTGATCGCTTTCTTTATATGATTTAATCACCGTTTAAATAACAGATTATTTTCATCCTTCTAAGAGAAACAACTGTTTAGTCACTGGTTTGATTTACTGACACATAGACAAAGAATATCTGACTGTACATGAATCATTAATATCAGATCAGGCATTAGAATTAACAGTTACTTACATGTTGTTGCATTACTGTCGAGTCCGTATCGCAAAAGTCTGTTTGCAAAGCCTGCGCCGAAATGAGACATTCACATTGTTGAAAATAAATAACCATATTCCTAGCATTAGGATCCTTTGAAATGTTATTTTTGTCCTGTTGTATCACTCTCCTCATCTCACTAACACGCCAGTGGGCGGGGCTAACGTTGCAATGATGAAGTAGGCGTTGATTTCTTCTGCAGAGGTGGCGTTTCACTTAGATTCCAATAAAGGGGTCATAAATTGAGAAATCAACTTTTCCTTGAGCTTTTGATATATAAGATGTCATCATACTATAAGAATATCCTGTAAGTTTCAGAACTGAAAACGTCCTTGTTAGTCCAATAAAAGCTTTTATTGACACAAGACCCAGCGAACGAATCGGCCCGGAATGTGCCTGTCTATCATTGATAGGTGAAACTCCGCCTCCACAGAAGAAATCAATGCCTTCTTCGTCATTGCAACGTTAGCCCCGCCCACTGGCGTGTTAGTGACATGACGAGGAGAGAAGAGCGATACAGGACTAAAAATAACATTAACTTTCAAAGGATCCTGATGCTTGGAATATGGTTATTCATTTTCAACAATGTGAAAGTCTCAGTTGATTGGTAAATCAATCGCATTTCGGCGCAGGCTTTGCAAACAGACTTTTACGATATGGACGCAACAGTAATGCAATAACATGTAAGTAACTGTGTTAATTCTAACGCCTGATCTGATATGTAATGATTCATGTCAGATGTTCTTTGTCTATGTGTCAGTAAATCAAACCTGTGACTAAACAAGCAACTTCATGTTGTTTCTCTTAGTAGGATGAAACTAATTATTTAAACGGTGATTAAATTATATATGTAGATGGTGTTTAAATTAGCTATATAAAGAAAGCGATCAAAGAACGCTCCCTTTACAAACGCTAGAGCTGTCAATCAAACACCGTAAGTTTATCACATGCCAAAACTCCCGTTTTATTCAACGAATCTCGCGTTTGCACTGTTAGTTACGATGAAGCTTTCGTTAGTGTGCAGAAATTCAGTTTCAATGAGGAGATCACTGCTTTCATGTGATTAACAACATGTCTGTGATCGGCTACACAGTGTTCATCTCTGCAACCTTTCATGCCACGATCTAAATATAATGCCATAGATAAATGTACTTTCACGATTAATTAACCTTGAGAGCTGTAATAGTAAAAACACACTAAAAGAGAGAGTAATACTTGGCTAATTTCAAATGGAAAGATGTTAGCCAATCACAGCAGTGGGCATTTACACTGAAGTCTCACAGCAGACTGAAGTCTCAAAACAGAGCATTCAAACCAGAGGGCTAAAATCAGGGTAGCAAAAATGCCTTTTATTACTAAATTATGACAATTTTTGATGTAAAAAGCATACTAACATTACAAGTGCACCCCAGGAAACATTATAAAACAACGCAGCTTATCCCCTTTAATGTTACTGGAATAATGTTAGTTCAGATATGAGACTGTTATCTAGGGTCAGTGTTCATGCAGAACTTCATTTGGTTTAGTAATCGCCATTAAATTCATCCTGAACCGCGTTCGTTCAGATAGAGAATGTTCTGCTGCTCAATTTAAAGTTTGCAACCCAAGCAGTCATTACCGAGAGTCATTATTCCAGCCATTAGCCATAGCCGCTCTTTGTGAGAGCTGAATCTCTGCGGGTTTAAACTCAGCGTTTCTTTCAACAAAAGAATAAAAGTTCGGTTCTGCTGAGAGAGAACAAACAAATGAAAGCATTAATGATTCGCTAAAGACTTGCATCCAAGTCAGAGAGCTGATGTTTGCTGAATTCTGGTGAATAAAGCAGGTGATGAGAGGTTAAATACACTTTCTGGAAACAAACCTTACTATAATGGAGTCATTTCTATTCATGAAGATAAAGCAGACCACAGACATTCATCAGCACATGATTCACACGCGAAATGATTGAGCACCGGTGCAGATTTACCCAGTGGTGTAGTCTAGTTTTTTGTAGTGAGTATACTGTGATTTTCCCCTCAACCTCATACTCACCCGTCCCAGAGTGACACCCCATAAGCACCGCCACCCCACTAACTAATGCATATAGTAGGCTATGCATCTGATCTAGGCTACATGCAATTTAGAAAGACTAATGTGTGTGTTATCATGTTAATTTTTTATAAGCAACACAAGACTTTCACAGCCAATGACATTTACAGCTGGAGAGACTGGACTGATTTTCTACTATTTAGTGTTAGTCACCATCTAACTCAGCCAATTAAGATTTAGCTTTAGATGTTATATGAATATGGTCCCTGGAGCATGGCTCTATATCAGCTTGTGATTTCCAATGCACATTTTAGTGCAAGTTGCAACTATTATTAACCGTAATGGAAAGATGAGGCTTATAAGTATGTCACAATATCACTGTGTTTGGACTTTATTTTGTATAATTTCCTGCCAGCCTGTCATCCTACATTTCAATTCACAAGCTTGCAATTCAATTCGATATCAGTTACTTGGATAAACTGTATATCAGATAATGTACATGGCAAATTTTATCAAGAATTTTTTTTGTTGTTTATAATGTATAACAGTGATATTAAAGGTACAATATGTAATATATTCGCAGTAAAATATCCAAAAACCACTAGGCTAGTGTTATATATTTTGTCCAGCTGATTACTAACAATATCTCTAATGTTTTCAACTACTTGTAAATCATGAGAAAATTCCCATTCTAAACAGTGACACGGGGCAGTGCAGTCGCCTGTCAATGACGTCAGTTACCCTTTGTTACCGCCTTTACTGACGTAGAAACCACATGACAACAGTGTCGTGGACAAATGCGGAAGTAGTGCCTAACGTCCAGCAAACCACTAGCTTGCTTCAAGCAGTTCCTTATTTACTTCTTGCACGTTTTATGGTGGATTGTGTTACTTATTTATGGAACATAATTACTGTTTACCATCTGCCGCTGGTTCTGTCGACAAGGACAGCTCCCGTAAACCTCATACTCATGACCGGAAAAGCGGCAGCGGCGCCGGCGACTGTGACATAATAAAAGTTCTGCTGCTCGTGAGGCGTGTGTGGATCAATCGCTCCAGCTCCTCGTTCAGCTCCCGCAACACTCGGTCCTGCTCTGCTTCATACTACAGTAACGTTAATAATCCATGAACATGAGTTCTTCCCGACTCCAATCCCTATTCTTTTGCACCGTCCGTTGAGATGGAGACCACACGTCCCAAGTTTCCGCTCTAAAACTTGGCGTCATCAAACTACGCCTTTGTTTTGAATAGGCTTCTAGCGACCTCTAGCGGAAAAAAATATTACAGATTGTACCTTTAAATTTATAATAGGCCTACTAACTAAAATGATTTATACTCCAAATAATTTTTTGAAATATTTACATTTAAATATTTCTGTCAACTTGACGGATTTAACATGCATTATATCGGCTATTGAATAAATTTATAATTATAATTAATATGTAATATAGTGCATATATTCAGCTAAATGCTACTCTCTAGAGTTTTTCTAGCTAATGAGTTTGTGGTCACTGAATATGTTCATTCTGAGGTAAATGTGACGTTATGTGACATTGTTTACAAGCTTTTTTAACGCCTTTCACGCGCAAGAAACACTGACTTAGATTACATGATACGGATTTCGGTAACTTGTAGGCTACTGTATCTTTTAACATGCCTTCTTCAGATGTTCATTCATGTTTATTTCGCGCTGTAACTGGTCTAAAATCGGAGGAGAGGATCACTTCACGCGCGCTACACACTGCCGCCGCTGCTTTTGAACTGAACTGAGGAGCTATCGAACTGCGACGCCACATTAAAGAGCGCCAAAACGGTATTTGTTTATTCATTTCGTAGTAAAATGGGCAGAATTTTAATTATGAGACTTTGTTTCATGTCAAAAGCAACAAAGCACAAAGCTTATTGCGATTTATTGGATGGTTACGTATCCTTGTGGGTATACGGAAATCCTTGATCTTTCCTAGTGGGTATAGAGGGTATGCATCTACGTCACTTTCCCGCCAGAACGCGCTCCTTCAGCTGGACTGAGTGGCAGAAGAACCTGCTGCATGACTGGATTTAATAGAGGAAACTGCGAAAACTAACGACCCTGACAGCAACATAGTGTCGGCCAGATCCGGCCCACATCTGGTCCGCATGTAATCCACATGTACCAGATGTGGGCCGGATCTGGGCCACACTATGTTGCTGTCTGGGGAATTACAGTTAAGGTTAAAATTTAATGTGTTTCTTACAACTTGTCAAATAAACCTAATGCATGGATATGGACATGCAGCCAGGAGTCGTGTTTCCTTACATTTATATGTGCCTGATTTGACGCCGGGGAAATACCATAGACTGTAACAAAATATGGACGTAGTGTCCGTGACGTCACCCGTAGAGTCCTGAACAGCAGTTTTGAAGCGAAAATGAGGCCGCTGCCATCTTAGCTGTGCGTCACTGCACGTCACTCCCGGATAACTGAAAATGGGCAAAGAGGCGGGAGGTGGTTGAACTGAGGTGCCATGGTTACTGAAACTACGCCGCCTAGCTCGACATGACCATGTTAGCAGGCAAAGGAGATACTATCTAAAATATTAATATTCTAATGATATAACTTATCTTTATTAGTTAATAAAGATAAGATATCATTAGAAAGTTATAAAGGTTTACTGTCAATCTACGGCGTCTTTTTTACGATATGCTCCAGCACCAGTAACTTACAGTAGCCTAATTGAAATTTGTGTCAGGTTTGCACATGACAACACGAAAAATCAAACGGGACTTCATACCTTTATAATGAAATAGTGATCGCGAAATAAATCCAATCTGTTGCACTTGGGTAAAATGTCCATGAGTGTCCATTGAAAAAAAAAAAACAGTACTTTTTGTCCACAAAAGCGTTAAATCCATGAAATATTAATATATTATCCATTGTTTGCATCACATTTCTTCTGAATGATCTGCTCTCCATCATCGTTCTTCAAGAAATTATGCAATCTGAGCAGCGTTTATGTTGTAAAACTATATATGATCATATATCGCACAAAAAAATTAGCCCGCGTCCAAAATGCAGCAGTTTTAGTTCTAATATCCAAGCAGTGCTGTCGGAGTTTGTGGTGTCTTGACAGGGATGTTCTCCAGCCATAGTCATAGTAAATCTCACGAACAAAACTTTTAGCCAATGCCAAGACGATCCAACAATGTGTTTTCTGTTTATCTTCCGCATGCAAGCACATCTGTCTCGAGTCTCGATCATTAACGCAGCAAGCCATATTATTTTATAATTGTATAAAACAATCCCGAAAAAAGCACAAACACGGTAGAGATGCCAAATTCAGTGGCTGAAATTAGCTGAGGTAAAGTGACGGCTCGCAGACAGCAGCGCGATCCACCTGTCACTCAAGTGACCACGCCCTTAATTATTACATTACATTACATTTACATTTACATTTATGCATTTGGCAGACGCTTTTATCCAAAGCGACTTACATTGCATTATACTATACATTTGTATCGGAGTATGAGCAATCCCTGGGATCGAACCCATGACCTTGGCATTGCTAGTGCCATGCTCTAAC
>RJVU01072175.1:409928-430205 GCA_003731715.1 Anabarilius grahami
ATATATTATCCATTGTTTGCATCACATTTCTTCTGAATGATCTGCTCTCCATCATCGTTCTTCAAGAAATTATGCAATCTGAGCAGCGTTTATGTTGTAAAACTGTATATGATCATATATCTCACAAAAAAATGAGCCTGCGTCCAAAATGCAGCAGTTTTAGTTCTAATATCCAAGCATGGCTGTCGGAGTTTGTGGTGTCTTGAGAGGGATATTCTCCAGCCATAGTCATAGTAAATCTCACGAACAAATCTTTTAGCCAATGCCAAGACGATCCAACAATGTGTGTTCTGTTTATCTTCCGCATGCGAGCACATCTACACAGACGCACATCTGTCTCGAGTCTCGATCATTAACGCAGCAAGCCATATTATTTTATAATTGTATAAAATAATCCCGAAAAAAGCACAAACACGGTAGAGATGCCAAATTCAGCGGCTGGAATTAGCTGAGGTAAAGTGACGGCTCGCAGACAGCAGCGCGATCCACCTGTCACTCAAGTGACCACGCCCTTAATTATGCAGACCTTTAAGGCTTAATATAATTTAAACGGGTGAGTTATAAAAAAATTCACCCCCCTCAGAGTTGTCATGAAGGACAAAATTAGCTGTATAGACCAAAACCACAATTTGTACCAACCTGTAATCATGTTTTTTTCTGCTGTAAAATTGGCCATTTTAACATGGGACTCAATGAGATTCTGCTCTCTTTTGGAGCCTGTCCCTAGCGGCCAGTCGATGAATTGCAGTTTAAGTCACTTCCGTATTGGCCTCAAGAGAAACTTGGGGAGGTTGCCGCTTGGGAAATACATAAAGCAAATCTGCCTGTGAATATTTTACAATAGGTAGGTTTAAATCCGCGTAATCACTTATATCAATGTTATATATATATATTATCCAGCCCTAAAACATATAGTTTTATAGTATAGTTTTTTGTCAGCGTTGTTTATAAACACCCTATGCGAATATAAGATGGAAAATATTTAATTGATGATTTGTCAACATAATATATAACAATACAATATATACGGTATGATTTTACCTCAAAATCCAACAATTTGACACAAAACGATAACTGCAAATCCATGTTTCTCTGCTGGAGTCCAGCTGTTTCTGTGAATTGCAGTGATCCATTTGCTTTTTTTTCTGTTGCTTTCGGCAGTCTTTAAATATATACCTCAGGTTTTGTGTCAAAACTATTTGTTCAGTCAATCACAAAGCTTTTTCCCCTTTTGGGAGTGTTTTGTGTGTTTTTCGCGGCATTCACGCTGAAAACCAATGCTGCCGCTCAGTCTTTTGCCACTCAGTGGGCGTGACCGCAGTCGTAACGGTCGACGGTGACGTCACGTGCATACCCTCTATACGGCGTATACCTGCGTATCACGTAGCTACACCACTGGATTTACCTCAGAATAATCTCTGTCCATTCGCGCACATTAGAGTTTAGCCGTTGGACTTTTATTATTGAAGCACAAAGCGCCACCTATTGGTGATTATTAGACTGTACTTAAAAATATACAGCATGATATAGAGCACATCTTTTAGTACCTCAGAACTGCAGATGTCAACAACTTTGTTAATCCACTTTCCGGTTTATTAATCTCAACATCAGTTATTTATAAGCGGAGAAAAATAGAAACTCGTACATTAATGAAATGTTCGCGAGAAATCATAACGCTCAATATGATGGATCGGATGTCGTCCCGCCAATCGCATGTTTGTTTATTATTGAATGTGCTTTGCACAAAAAATATTGATATATATATATATATTAATTTGTTGTGGTAATTCTATGGTTGCTGTGGTGATATAACAATACTGTACTAAGTTTTCTACAGCTAGGGTACTACAATACATTGCAGTTTACTGTAGTAAAAACTAAAGTATACTACAGTTCACTATTGTTAACAGTATGCTGTAGCATTCATTAACAAAGTGTTGTAAATACTATTATATATATACATTTAGTATGGTTCAAAAACACTATAGTAGGCCTATTTACTATAAATTACTATAGGCTAGTATTTTTTCATGTGGGTAAATACTATAATAGTAGCAATAGTATGGAATAAAATAATTTAAAAGATAATTGTGACTTTTTATCTCACAATTGTGAGTTTTTGCGAGTTATAAGTAAGAATTGCGAGATATAAAGTCAGAATTGTTAGACAAAAAGTCGCAATTACCTTTTTTATTTTTTATTCAGTGTCGGAAACAAGCCATAATTGGTTGTTTTGACATTTAACTAATGTTATAAGGTTCACTTTACTGTTTGTGCTGTTTTATATCAACATCTTTTCAATTCATAGTCATTGATTTTAGTGTTGCAAGTTTTTCTTGACAGTTGTTATAGTTAACTAAAACTAAAAATTAAAATCTGAAAAATATAAATAATGGATGAAAATCATAAACAAAAAAAATGACTTAAAATGACTAAAATAAAAACAAATTAAAGTTAAAAAGAAAAAACAACACAATTAGCCTACTAAAACTGAAACTAAAATGCGAACTGAAAATATAAAAAAAGTTATTTTAAAATATTAATACACACTATAACAGTAGACTATATAGATAATACAAAAAATAACGTTTATAGAGGATGTTTTTATACTAATAGTTTCATTTTGCTGTTTGTAAATGTATACATGGTTTATTTTCCATTCCTGGAGCATCGTTTCTATCCAGTAAACAACACCGGCCTCTGATTATAGTGTTTTGCTATGATTGAACATTAATGTTGTGACTGGATCTGTGTGTCGTCTGTAGTGAGTCTCCGGTGTGGGGTGAGGATCTGTTGACTAGCTGTGGCTTTCTGCTGTGTAAGGGTCTGATCTCAGGGCTCGACCTTATCTCCATCTGTCTGTCGTCCGGCGCTCGTCTCTTCTCCTTCCTCTCTCTGGCCTGGGGCTTCGTGGCCGACGTGGACATCGAGAGCGAACAGTTCCGTCAGATCGGAGAGCTGCGCTTCCTCCTGGGAACGCTGGTGCGTCTGGCGTCCTTACGGATCTATCAGGGAAAACTGGCCTTCCTGCCTGCCGGAGACCAGCCGGAAACAGACTCCGATTCTACCACCGACAACCAGCTGCTCGATCACCTGCTCGTCCCGCTCGACCAGCCCGTCCCCCAGGACTGGACGGTCGTGGAGGAGCAGGATTTCGTCCTGGTGCTCGCCATGTTCCAGTCGCACCTAAACGAGGAACTGATGGCGGCTCCGGACGCCCGTGCCGATGATGGGCTGATCCACCTGTTGTATGTGACGGCGGGAATCTCTCGGGCCACCCTGCTGCGACTCTTCCGGGCCATGCAGAGCGGGACGCACCTGGACTGCGGCTGCCCGCACCTGGTGTACCGGCGAGTGCGAGCGCTGAGGCTGGAGCCGCTGAGCGAGGCCGGCGTGATGACGGTGGACGGGGAGCGCGTGGAGTACGGGCCCGTTCAAGCACAAGTGCACAGAGGGGCGGCCCGTCTCATCTCCACATGACGCTGTTTTTAAAGCACAATCCGGACTGGCTGCCGTTAAACTTGAACTTAATGTGTTCCTTTGTTTTATTAAAGAATTGTAACTTTGAGTAAATCTCACAAAAACATGTCCAGGTCACATTTCACCCCAAAAACTAAAAAAAATTACATTCCGCATTTAGAAAATGGACTTTTTAACATTTTAAAAATTGTTATTCCAAATTTTTCTAATCTAATCTAAATAAATAAATACAATTATTCGGGTGAAATATGAGCTGAACAGATTTCATGAGATTTTTTTTCTGATGCTTGTGTGTCTGAAAACTTATCCAGGTCAAATTTCACCCCAAAAATCAAAAGAAAGACATAAGAAATTATATTTTGCATTAAGAAAATGAAGACAACCATTACTCTCATTTACATTGTGACATTATTTTCTGACCATTTAACCCAAAAATCTCATTGTGTCCATTAAGGGTTATCGAATTCAATAACCCTTATTTATATTCTGCAAATATAATATTTAATTTCTTCTGATTTTTTGGGTGAGGTTTGTAAGATTTACGGTGTCTGATGCGCGAGCATCTGTATTATGCTGGAGTTTATGCTGCTGCGATGCACCAATCTTGATTTTCTGAAGTGCCAACGTTGAACATATGATATAGCTGTTCATCTTTATTTTTCTATGATAGAGCAAATGTTTTATGTTTGGTATTATTTAAGAGAGCATTGTAATGTGTTGTAAAGGGCCTTCTGACCCTCCTAGGAAATTACAGCTCACTTACAATCTAAATCATAATGACATTTGTGGCTTTCATCTGATTTTGGTCAGAATAAAATGGATGCATTAGGGATTTTTTCTCTCTCTTTTTCACTGATTGACAAATACAGAAAGGTTTTTAGTGCTATAATGCAATAAAATGAAGCACAAATAATGCACATTATGTGTGTAACTGGTGCTTGATATGTGTGTTTTATTGCTCATGTGCTACAGCAGAGAATAATGGGAAATATTGTTTGATCATGCAAACCTGTCACACGACTTTATCATCGTATTTTTCTAACTTTATTGTATAGTTGATATGGTAAAATGTCCTGTCAGTGGTGAAACCTGACACCAAAAACAATGTTTAGGTTTGCTTCTAGAAGTTGAAACAAATATCTATCTATTACTACTTTACAATTTTGAATTATTTACAAACCAACAAGAAAATCAGCAGGATGTTCATAACGAGCTAAAGTTAGTCATTAATCATTCGCTTACATGAGGACGTGAACTTGAAGTTCATTTTCATAGTTAAACATCTTTTGAAATGTTAATAATATTTGAACTGATTTATGTAATGTTAGCAAACATGATGAAAAATTTGGAGAGAAACCATCCAACTAATACCATCACAGTATATGTACATTAAATTCAATCATAATACTTACAAATGTTTGTGCTGCTGTTTCTCCTCCAAGATGATGTCCCTTCCTGGGTGATGTCATTAGTTAAAGGTTAAAAAAAGTTAAATAAACCCACTCATAACCAAAGCTTATGCTTAAAATCACCCCTGTGTTCACTTTATTGTGAACTAATATGATTTTTGTGTTTTCAAATTGAGAGTTTGTAGTGATGTTCTGGGATTTAAAACAACAAATAAGGCATTCAGAAGTGCAAGTATTTGCATAAATGACATTGAATAGCAGTGCAAAGGATCAATACGAAGAGATCGACTTTACTGTTTATGAAACTTGAACATTTTGTTACAACCTTGTGCGGACCATCCAGATGCAGACTAATGGACAGAATCCATATAGTTGGGCAACGTGTTAGTGTCAGATTTGCTAACATGTTAAACATCGGTAGTCGATTTGTGTATGGATGATAATATTTCTTTGTTTTGAGACATTTGTTTTTTGCACAACATGTGACCAGAAGGGATTCTGTGGAGAGCTGAAACATTCGGAATAAAAGTGCTTTGATTTGTTTGCGAATCATGTGCATATGATTGCAACTGTACTGTGATATTTAAACCCCATTCTCTGTATACTTGATATATACAAATATAAGTTATATATTTTTCCAAGTCATACAATTTGTAAGAAAAAAAAAATAAAGATACACAATATTAACAAAGTTTCAGGTGGTAAACATATTTATGTGTGTGCATTTATGTGTATATGTGTTGTCCTTATGTCTAAGTTCATAAATGTGAATCAGTAAAAAATACTGCAATTTATATTATTATTATTAGAGTGGAATGGAAATGAATGCCTCTTGATATTTTCTTGGTTGAAAATATTTAATGTTTAGGCCTTCATTATGAAGGTAATCTTTTATTATGAAGCAAAATTGTGTTCAGCTCTACAATTCCTAAACTGTTTTGACAGCCGAAATCCTTTTACCTAAAATATTTACTTGAAGGTAATATTTTAGTAATTAAACAACATTTGGATGTTCACAGTTCTCTGATGTATGATGTTCAGGTACACAATTAAACTACATCACCTTTTTTGCAAGTGTTAATCTCACAAACTCACTGCAGTTCCCTCGCAAACCCCCAGGGGTTCACGAACTCCACTGTAGAGCGTCGACATCAAGTATACTTGATTTATCTCTATCATTCAGAGATCGACTTTACTGTGTAGATATTCATATTTCCTAGTCAGAAATAGTTTAAACAATACATAGACATTCCAGACACAGTCACTTTGGGAATATATGAAATAGTATCTTTTATTATATATGAAGATCAAGAAGCAGTTCAGCCCATTCATCAAGATGAACCAGAAAATAAAAAGTAACTGAAAAAGCATGTTAAAAACAAAGACGGGAAAAAATAAACACCTTAGTGTGACATAAAAGGCTCCAGAGAACTTTTATCTTATATATGGGTATGGAAAAAACCCTAGAACCAAATGTCCCTTGCTGTGCAGCACCTAAATCTGTTATCATTGTTGTGTGTTGTCTTTATTATTATTTGGAGAACTTGTAGCTGGAATAGGATGGAGCATCTATGACGTCAGACGATGCAGCTGGGAGCAGGAGCAGCCCTGTGCTATGGTCCCTCTTGCATCGAGCCATCGCCTCCTTATACGTGATTTTTTCCCTCTGGATGGGGTCGATCACATTCTTCACAAAGGCCGATTCATCCTGAAGTTGCTTGGCCGTGGATGCGTCAATCAGTTTTGCATCAACAGCATTCTGCACGCCAATCCGACCTGCCCGGTTTGGGTCTACCAGTCCGCCAGTCAGCAGCTGAGCCTGCATAAACCACATGGCACTATCATTGGGGATAAATCCCCTGCGGCCGGCTTCTCCCACTGACATCCGCTCTTTGGACACAGGGTCTTCAAAACCAGTAAAGGCCTTCTGGGCACTGAGGAGTTTCTGAAGCTGGCTTGAATCGATCAATCCTTGCTGTGCCGCCTTGTGAATGGACACCTTGTCCTTCTTGTTCAGGTCAACAATACCTCCAGTGGCAGCCTGAGCTTCCAGAAGCCTCATCGCTGTGTCTTGATCAATCAGTTTGCGTGTTAGGGCACTTCGTACGGACATGCGGCTCTCTGTGGTGACGTCTAGAATGCCAGAAATTGGGAAGAGTTCATCTCCACTGGTGATCAGCTGAGAGTGTGAGTTCAAGCTGCTGGTGCTGGAGGACAAGCGGCGGGTCAGAGTGGAGGAGTTGTAGCTGGAGCTTGCTGGTGCGAGTGTCTGAACAGTTGTTGTTTGTGTTGCACTTAAAGGAGGGAAGGATGTTGATTTCTTCTCCCCTGCAACCAAAAGAGCAAACTCTGAAATGCTCATTTTGCTCTCTCTGTAGCGCTGAAGGTCGTACTGGGTCAGTCTTCCATTTTGCATGGCCGTCTTGACGGAGTACTGCTTTCCACTCTTACGATCCTGCAGAAGCATCGTCTCACCCTCAGGACCGGTGGTTGTGATTTCCTCCCAACTACACTCGAGCTCTTGGAGGTGGATGTACTGATTGCGATCAATCAGACCCTCAACATAGGCGTCGTAGGGTGACATGTCTTTGCCAGTCTCTGGGTCCAGAATGGTGATTTTGGTGGAGACATTGGTCTCTCTGGTGTTTGTCTCTGAATGTTGCGTCGTCTTTGTTTCTTTCTGCAGCTCTATGATAGTAATTTCCCGTTGGTTGATTAGTTCTTTCACCTCCAGGATTTCTCTCTCCAGGCGCTGGATCTCAGACTCCAGCTTGATGCTTTTTTGCCTGCTAACTTGGTTCCTCTCACTCAAGATTTTGGATTGATGCTGGAAAGTTATGGTGATCTCCTGCTTCTGAGACTCCAGTCTTTTCAATTCCTGAAGAAGTTCATTTTGCTCTCTCTTGATTTTATCCCTGTAAGCAATCAAGGTGGTTTCTTCTTGAGAGAAATTTGTTCTGGTTGTCTGAATTCGAGTTATTTTGTTCTTGAACCGCAGAAGTTCTTCGTCTCTGAGGGTCCTGGCATTCTTTACCTGGGCGACTTGGGATCTAAGACTTTCTCTCTCTGCCTCCACTGTTTGGTCCTTCTCAACCCTGATTACCTCTTTGTGGATGATCCTCTCAACAGATTTCTCTTTGGTCAGGGACTCTATCCTGATTTTGAGGTTCCGAATATCTCTCTCCAGGTGGGAAATGCTGGCACCCTCGTTGTCCATGTGAGTGCGAAGATCAATGATTCGTTTGTCAATTAATGGGTCTCTCTCAACTTTCAAAACCTCTTCAATAACAATTTTTTCCTCAACAGGTGTTGGACAAGTCTCAAGTTCATAGATTCTAGCCTTGATTTGTCTCAGCTCTGTCTCTACCAGGATCTTCTTCTGCCGATCCACAAGCTCCAGTTTTTTCTCCAGTTCCAGGACTAGAGATCTCATCTGCTGCACCTCCAGTTCCAGCTGTCGACGAGTCTTGATGGTCTCTTCCAAAGTCTTGACTAACCTCTCATGAGCCAGAATCTGACTGGGATCTGTCTGGAGGCGCACAATTTCTTGGACCATGACCCTTTCCTCTGGTTTCTGTCTCTCCAGCACAATGTACTTGTTTTGAAGGTCAAACACATTCTCCTCCACTGTTCGGCGGCGCTGAACTTCGTCACGTACTTCCCTCCTGAGACGTTCGGCTTCCTTCTCAAGAAGAGGGTCATTTTCATACTTTATGAATTCTTTGGTCACCACTTTGGTCTCCACCTTTGATCTTTCAGTCTTCCACTCATCCCTGTCCTTGCGGAGACGAATCACCCGATTCATAGTCGAGTCGAAGTTGGTCCGCAAAATGGTAAGTTGCTCATTCAACCTCTTAATTTCTTTGACGACCTCAGGGCTCCTCTCTTCTTTCACCACCTCTCGAGTTACCTCCTTCAGTTCGATCTTGGGCTTTTCAGCACGCAGAGTCTTCAGATCCACCATGATCACGTTTATCTGATTCTCAATGCTAGTACGGCGTCTGCTTATTTCGAGAAGTTCATTTCTCAGTCGTCTTAGTTCCACCTCCGTCTCAGGGTCAATTCTGTAGATCTCATGGATGATCTCATTAAATTCTATCTTTTGTTTGATGGTCTCCACTTGGCTGTAGCGGAGCTGAATGCTGGAGAACTCTTTTATCAAAATACTGTTTTCTCTGATCAGTTCTTCCAGGCTTACACGAAGTGTCTTGGACTCTTGTAGGAGTTCGGGATCCTGCTCCACCCTCTTCAACTCTTTGATGATAGTTTTTGGTTGTATGGTTGGAATAATCCTCTCCAGGTTATTGATCTGGCTCCTAATTTGGAATATTTGATCATTCAGGTTCTTGCATCTGATTTCCTCATCCGAGATCACGCTCTTGAAGTTTATCACAGCCTTCAGCATTTCTGGGTCCTTTTCCAGCTTCACAACCTCCTTCAGGACCACTTTCTCTTTTATCACGGGCTTCTTGCACTCTAAGACAGTAACTTCTGTTCTCATATGAACTGTTTCACTCTCGTGCACTCGAATTTCCTCCCTTAGTTTGAGTATGAGCTCCCTGATCCTCGCCATTTCCACATCCAGTTTGGGATCACGCTCAATTTCTGTAAGCACCTTTGTCACCAGCCTGGGCTTCACTTCGATAATCTCATGTTCACGAGTGACAATTTTTTTGTTGACAATCTCAATTTCTGTTCGCATTTCGGATCGTTTATTGATCTCTTCGGTTATCCTCCTCTTCAGTGTTTCCAAGTCGGCCTCCAGCTTCGGATCACGGTAGTAATGCACAGTTTCCTTTTCTTCCACTCGCTCCACACCTCTCCGACTCTTCAGGGACATCATCCGTTTCCTGTAGGTCCCTAGATCAGTCTCGGCATGAGCACGGCGAGATATCTCCTCAGAAAGCTCTCGCTTCAGGCCGTCAACTTCGTCCATGTCTCTCTGCTGACTTTGCAGCTGCAGTTGCTGCTTTACCACCACATGGGTAACAATTTCATCATTCTGTTCATGGGATACAAAATAAAGATTAATTCAGATAAAGTAAAGAAGTTCACGGTAGCTTTACACCCAAGAAATTTAAGTTACCATACAGTTTGCAAATATTGATACTGTTACAACATTTAAGAAGAATTAACTTATTATCTATTCAAAGGATTGTTGAAGCTAGATATTCTGTACCTTGTTAATGAGGTCCTTGGCCAAGATGACTTGATTCAGGAGTTGATTATTTTGTGCTGATACTTCAGAGTAAAGGTTCACAACATCCCTTTCCTAAAAATCAATTATAAAGATATTTGGAAATGTACGTGAAAAAATAAGTATATCCTGGTCATTAAAGCAAAGCAGCCTACATTACCTTGTTCTCCACAGCTTCAACCAGGGTAATGCATTCAAGACTTTTTGAATTTATTTCTGGTTTTCCCAATGCACTGCGGTATTTGTAAGAATTCTTCTCATACTCCTGGAGACAACAGACTATTTGCATTAATGCTACTGACATTGAAATGCGCAGTAGTATGATCATGTTCAAGATGGCCAACTCACATTAAGAACACTCTGCAGCTCAGAAGAAAGTTTGACAAATCGGTTTACATCATCCTGCTTTCTCTTGATGTCTTCAACTGCTCTCTGCAACCAAAAACAAATTTACAGGGTAGGTATTACACTAAATTCCCAAAATCCACTGTATCTGAGATATTTAAAGCTGATGCATGTCATATCTGTGGCACAGTGTAAAAATATTAAATTAAATCAGTCAAAATTGATTAAAAATCAACTATTTTAAAACTTGTGGCAGTAAAACTTAATACTGACCATCTGAGAGTTTTGCTTGGCATAGACTTGTGACACACTTTCACCAGGCCGAACCTTGTTGTTGGGCATATTGATGAGGAAAGCAGTGAGCGATTGGACGGCGCTGTGAAATTCCTGGTTCTTATTGATGGACTCTTGCAACAGAGTTGCCCTGTGGAGTAAAAAGTTTGTGGGTACAGTTCACAATCTGAAGCATTGTACTTGCCCCAAGTAAACAATAAACAAACAGTACACAATAGTGAAGAAGGCCTCTCTGACCTCTGCTGCAGCTGGCTGTTGATGTTGGAGTAGCGATTCCTCAAGCGCTTGACCTCGGCCTCTTGGTGGCGTATATCAGGGCAGAACTCCTGAAAGCTCTTCTGCAGGGAGCTGCATGCCTGCTCTGTGACCTCCAACTCACGGTTCAGCTGCTGAATGTCATCTTTCTTGGAGGCAACGTCTTTACTCATGTTCTAAGGAGAAAACAATTAAGAACATCATTCCAATGTTTTGAGTGAAGGATTGTTTAATAGAAAGTTGTACCATATCCAAACCATTTGCATTTCATTTCAACATTAAATCTAAAAAAGGAAGATGTTTAGTTAATAATGACTTAAAGGGTCCTTGATTATGATTTCACATTTTTAATTTTAGTTAGTGTGTAATGTTGCTGTTTGAGCATAAACAACATCTGCAAAGTTCAACGCAAAGGGAGATGTTTTCTTTTACATATATCCCTTACAACAAATGGCTGGTAGGGACTACAACGAGCTTCTTCCTGGGTTGGTGACATCACAAACCCTAAAATTTACATAAATCCTTCCCTCGGGAACATTCAACAAAGGGGGTGAGGCCATGTTGGGCTGCTTTAGAGAAGAGGAAGAGTTGTTGTAGTAGAGTGTTGTTACGATGCCGTCATTTTACACCGAACTGCTTCATAAACGAGGGTCAATTCAACGTGGATTTGCACAAAAGAATAACATAAATCACAGAAATGTACCCACTAAATATTCAGAAACATCCAGTTTCATTCTAAAAGTTGTAACTTCTTCCTGAGTCTCTCCATCAGTGTCGACTCCGGTTTGAACAATATAAGGCTGAACACCGTTACTGACAATCCTCATTTTGGCTACGTGAGATTCTCCAGCTTTGTTGTTGTTGAGCAACCGAAGCACGAGCTGTTAAAGCTCCACCCTCTTCTGGAAAGGGGCTGGGAGCAGCAACTCATTTGCATTTAAAGGGACACACACAAAAATGGAGCAAATTTGACAAGCTATAATAAATGATCTGTGGGGTATTTTGAGCTGAAACTTCACAGACACATTCTGGGGACACCAGAGACTTATATTACATCTTGTGAAAAGGGGCATTATAGGTCCCCTTTAAATTTCCAATTTGGTCAGTTCATCACACAAATCTATTGTAAAGGTATCAGAAGACTTTGAGTATAACCATAATACACTACCATTCAAATGTTTGGATAAGAGTATTTAATATTTTTGAATGAAGTTCATGTGTTTGTGTAAGAGCGTTTACCTGCAGCTGTCTGGAGTGGTTGCGGATGGCATTGGGTTCGTTTAACAGGCCAGTGTCTGCAGCCAAATGATCCTCGAACGCCGTCAGAAAGTGGTCTACCTTCTTGATCTGTTTCTCTAGGTACATGGAAGATGTGGACCTGAGGAAATAATCCCATGTTTATCCCAAGTTTTTATTTATTTATTTTTTTTCAAAAAGCAAATGCTGTGCCAATCTCTATGATTTACTGCAAAAGGCATTGTTTCTTACTTCTTGTTGTAGAGCTCAGAGAGGGCGGTTATGTCATCGATCTTGTTGTTGACTTTGCTCAGTTTCAGAGGCAGTGAGGACGTGGTGGGCCCCAGGGGTTTCTGGGATATCAGGGGCTGCATGTCCCTCTGAGCCGATGATTTCTCAGCCTCCAGATTCTTCAGAGTCATGACAAAAGTCTAGAGCGATCAAACCAAACAACTGTCAATGTTTTATACTAACTACATTATCCACAGACAGAGATTTACATTTGTTTCACACGTTTTGACAAACTAAATAACCACATTTAGACTCTCGTGGTTTTATTTGCCATTCTCACCTCGTGGTCTCTGATTCTGGCGGACAGATCTCCAATGGGAGCGGTGCGATCTAAAGGAGATCTCATTCGCTTCTGCATGTCTTTTTCTAACTTCAGCAGATCTGAAGAGATCTGGTCCAGACGGCTGTCAATGATGCCAGCCTTCGCGCTGTCAGGAACGGTGGCCACGGCGACTGTTGGGAGACAAAAAAAAACAACATTTACAGCTAAAATTTAATATGATTAAAGTTTTCTGCACTAAAACCTTATAATCGATCACTGTAGCTGATAAAGCTGTATGCATATTACTAGTTAAATAGTAATATTTAACTAGTTTAACTAGGCAACTAGTTAAAGGATTAGTTCACTTTCAAATGAAAATTTCCTGATAATTTACTCACCCCCATGTCATCCAAGATGTTCATGTCCTTCTTTCTTCAGTCGAAAAGAAAGTAAGGTTTTTGATGAAAACATTCCAGGATTTTTCTCCATATAGTGGACTTCAATGGTTGAAGGTCAAATTTACAGTTTCAGTGCAGCTTCAAAGGGCTTTAAACGATACCAGACGAGGAATAAGGGTCTTATCTAGAGAAACAATCGGTCATTTTCTAAAAATAAATTAAAATTTTATACGTTTTAACCATAAATGCTCATCTTGAACTAGCTCTCTTCTTCTTCTTCTCTATTTGAATTCCAGCAGTGTAGATGCTGCTAAGTGTATTACTGCCCTCCACAGGTCAAAGTTTGAACGAAATTGTCATATACAATATGCTAGTGCAAGTATATAACAATTAGTTCAAACTTTGACCTGTGGAGGGCAGTAATACACTTAGCAGTGTCTACACTGCCGGAATTCTAATAGAGAAGAAGAGAGCTAGTTCAAGATGAGCATTTATGGTTAAAACTTATATAATGTTAAATTTTGTTTTTAGAAAATGATCAATGGTTTCTCTAGATAAGACCCTTATTCCTCATTTGGTATCGTTTAAAGCTCTTTGAAGCTGCACTGAAACTGTAATTTTGACCTTCAACCGTTTGGGCTCCATTGAAGTCCACTATATGATGAAAAATCCTGGAATGTTTTCATCAAAAACCTTAATTTATTTTCAACTGAAGAAAGAAGGACATGGACATCTTGGATGACATGGGGGTGAGTAAATTATCAGGAAATTTTCATTTGAAAGTGAACTAATCCTTTAATAGTGAGAATTGGATCCTAAACTAAAGTATTACTGACCAATATTATAAACAGCATCATGCTTTTCTGTAAAGCTGCTTTGAAACGGTGTGTATTGTGAAAAGCACTATATAAGTAAATTTGACCTTGTTTGACGAACTGCACAACTTCAATGGGCGTCTTTGCCTGGGTCAGTAGAGCCGACCTCGTCCTCTTCAGATCGGAGAAATCCTTGCTCAGACTGAATACAAGACAAAAAAAAAAAATCACAGATATGTTAAGAAGAGAAAGAAGCAGCTGGGAGAACTGGGAACATCTCAGGTGCTTTCTTACCCATCCACCTTGTCGATGGCGGCTGAATCGGGCGGAGGGATCAGGAAACAGATGCCTGGGATGAGCTTGGTCTCTCCCGTGCTGGATTTCACCTCCCAGAGCTCCTCTTTGGGACTGGAGAGCAGCGTCACCTTGTCTCCTCTTTTCACAGAGTCCTGCAAGGGACAAAGCAGATCACACATGTGAATTTCCCTGATTTTTCCAGGTTTTCCAAGACCGTAGGAAGCCTGTTTGTTAGATTATGTCCATTATTTGTAATTTAACTTTTGTGTTTACACTGTAAAAAAGAATTGTTGGTTTAACTTAAAAAAGCAAGTTAGTTGCCTTAATTTTGAGTTCATTGAAATTTGAGATTAATACAATGAAGGTGATTGGTTTAATCAACAGAAACTCAAAATATTATGTTATCTGAACCACATTAATTATCTAATTTGATTTGACAAAAGAAAAAATGTTGTGATAACAAATCATAAAAATATTTTTTTACAGTGCACTGAACTGCCAGTTGAAAAGACACTTCAAGTGTTTCTCATGTAATATGCAGAAGTCGAGTTGTTTAATATATGAACTATTAAAGACAAAGTAAACCATTTTTAACTTTTGACTTCCTTCAGGGTGTTCAAGCCTTATTTAGTGGGTCGCATTTTGTAATTCACACCCTGCATGCGTATAAACAACCGCTCAAACGTTTGGGGTCAGTGAACATTTTTTATGAAAGCTCACCCAGGCTGCATTTATTTGATCAAAAATACAGTTAAAAACAGTGAAATATTATTACAATTTCAAATAACTGTTTTCTACGTGAATATATGTTCAAATGTAATTTATTCCTGTGATTCCTGTTACTCCAGAAATCATCCTAATATGATGATTTGATGCTCAAGAAACATTTCTGATTATTATCAATGTTGAAAACAGTTGTGCTGCTTCATATTTTTGTGGAAACCACTTTTTCAGGATTCTTTGATGAATATAAAGCTCAAAAGAACAGCATTTATTTGAAATAGAAATCTTTTGGTACATAATAAATGTCTTTACTGTCACTTTTGATCTATTTAACGCATCCTTGCTGAATAAAAGTGTTAATTTCTTTTTTTAAATGAATACCTTCTCAGTGCTCCAGTCACACAGGGCGATGGCGCTGACGGGTTTGTTGGCGGTGCTCCGGCGCAGGTGTAGAGGAGCGATGCTGGTGCACAGCTCTCTCAGATCGGCCAGACGCTGCTCGTTCCTCAAGATCGACCTCTCCTCACCCTGCACACACACACACATACACATTTATTATACTAGACTGTTAACACATCGCAGTGTGTGAGTGTGAGAGAGAGTGTGTTTTCACCTCCAGCTGCAGCAGGATCTCAGGGTTGCTCATGTTTTTCAGCACAGATGGTTCAGTGTTGGATTTGATTCTCTTCAGTGACTCAGTGAACGTCTCCACATCCAGCTGATACTGAGATTAAAAAACACACACAGACATTTCAATAACCGCTCATCTGAACCTCCTGCTCCTGGTGACAGTGTCTCATCAAGATGTTTTTGTTTGCTCACTTTCTTGTATTCCTCCACGTTATCCAGGTGTGTGTCCTGACACAGACAGAGATTCAGGAACCGCTGCCACTCTCTCGACACGTCTGCGCTGTACAACTGAAACACACACGTGAAATCATCTTCAGTCAGCAAATAAATGACAGCGAGAGCCAAGAGATTCAGTGTTTGAATGAACAAACAATCAAGTGAACGAACAAATAAATGCATGAGCAATGAATTAAACCAGTTAATAAGTGAAAGAATGAATCAAATTATTGAGTTAATAAATGAGGGTATGAATGAACAAATGAATGAATATTAAATGAACGGGTTAGTGAGGAAATTAACAAATGACTGACCTATTAAAAAATGAACGAATGAACAAATAAATGAACTTTGAAAATAATGAAATGAACTAAATAAATGTGGAAAGGAATGAACAAATGAATGAATAATGAATATGTTAGTGACTGAATGAATGAATAAACATGCAGATGAATGAATGAAGGACTGCCGACCTTGACGGCGGATGATCCGGGGTGTTTATCCTGAACGAGTGCGCCGGCCTCCTCCTGCAGTTTGCTCACCTCCCTCTCGTGTGTCAGCAGCCCGTTGTTCTTAAACCTCTGAAACACATTCATCAACAGGATGTGGTTGAAAACACTGAATAATCATGATATATTAAAAGCGCAGCAGTCTCTGGCTCAGTGGGTGTGAATTTAGCACTGAACGTTCAGATCACAATGGTGCAAGCGTCAAAGGGTTAAAATCAGTCCCGTTTCGGGGGTGGAGGGGGATTCATTAAAACTGAGGGGGCACAAATCAGATCTGAGGGGCCAATGGGGCCTGTACTGAAGTCAAGATCAACCAGCATCACTGTTTAGTTCAATTCAGCTTTATTCTGAGACGCCACATAACGACAATATACAAAAACCAGAACCAACTCAACTAAATATATTAGAAGTCATGCTGCTAACCAGGGATAGTACAGTTAACTAAAACTAAAACCATAAAAAAGCTTTTGTTTCTTGAAATAAAATAGACTTGAACTAAAATAAAATAAAATATAACATACATAAACTGAAAAGCAGGTTCATTAAATAAATAATATTAACAGATACAACTTTTATATTAGTAAATTAACATTAAGTAAGATTAAGAAATGCTTTAGAAGTATTGTTTGTTGTTAGTTCATGTTAACAAATAAAACCTTATTGTAAAGTGTCAGCCAGTCGTCTCACTGTAGATGTTTTAAAGACACCATGAAATCAAAACTGACAATCCTTTTTTTTAACCCTTGTGAGGTCTTCGTTTGGGAAGTCACACTCAGGGTCTTTGGGGTCTCCAGAGACCTCAGGCAACAAACTGTCATTTTGTAACAAAATTAAAAAAAATTTTTTTTTAAACAAATGTAAATTTACTCTGTTTATTAATGTTTTTACTCCACATTTGTGCAGGTTTTGGAGGATTTATCATATCTTTTAAATTTATATAAATAAATTAAAATATTTTTTTTTAAAATAACCTGTTCTTGTATAAAAACCTATTTTGTAAAATTCACTTTATAAAAGACCCACATTTCTAACTTTCATTCATGGGGATAACATGGATAATCTGACATGGTTTAGTGTAAGATTTTTGCCCATCTTTTGGAAAATGCAGTTTTAAAAGTAAAAAAAATATAACTTTTACCAGTAGATGGCAGCAGAGCTCCACTATTTGCTATGTGCTATTTGACTGACTGAAAGACATCTTTTCAAAAGTATTTTTCAGTTGGATTCATATCTAAATGTTATGAAATCACAATTATAACAATAGAAATTACTTTTTGTCAAAATTTAGCATTTTTTGTAATGAAAAAAAAAAACAGTTTTTCAATATTGTTACATTATGATGTACAGAAGAGGATTAGGGCCAAGCAATAATAAAAAAATAAAACCATCTCGAGATTAAACTCGTTAAATTTCAAGAAAAAAGTTGAAATAAAATGTTGAGAATAAACTCGTTAAATTACGAGAAAAAACTCGTTAAATTTCAAGAAAAAAGTCAAGATAAAATGTTGAAAATAAAGTCATTAAATTACGAGAAAAAAACTCATTACATTTCGAGAAAAAAGTCGAGATAAAATGTTAAGAATAAAGTCTTTAAATTACGAAAAAAAGTCGTTAAATTATGAGAACAAATTCGTTAAATTATATTAAAAAAAAATTTTAAATTTCGAGAAAAAAGTCTAGATAAAATGTCGAGAATAAAGTCATTAAATTACGAGAAAAAAAGTCGTTAAATTACGAGAACAAATTTGTTAAATTACGAGAATAAATTCATTAATTTAATGACTTTATTCTCAACGTTTTATCTCGACTTTTTTCTTGAAATTTAACTAAATTTTTCTCATAATTTAATGAGTTTTTTCTTGTAATTTATTGACTTTATTCTCAACATTTTATCTAGACTTTTTTCTCGAAATTTAACGACATTTTTCTCATAATTTAACGAGTTTTTTCTTGTAATTTAATGACTTTATTCTCAACATTTTATCTCTACTTTTTTCTCGAAATGTAACAAGTTTTTTCTCGAAATTTAACAACTTTAATCTCGAGATGGTTTTATTTTTTTATTATTGCTTGGCCCTAATCCTCTTCCGTAATGATGAGACTCCACTTAGAAAATGGACAAAATTCATCCTCAAAATCAACATTTTTGAAAAACTTTTTTTTTTTTTCAGTACAAAAAAAATGCTAAACTTTGACAAAAAGTAATTTTTATTATTTTTTTATTATTTCATAATATGTAGATATGAATCCAACTGAAAAATACTTGTGAAAAGAATTATGTCAAATTATCCATGTTATCCCCATGAATGAAAGTTAGAAATGTGGGTCTTTTATAAAGTGAATTTTACATAAAAATCTGTTTTTGTATAAAAACCTACTCAACAAAATACTTATTTATTTATTTATATAAATTTAAAAGATATGATAAATCCTCTAAAAACTGCACAAATATGAAGTAAAAACATTAATAAACATAGCAAAATTACATTTGTTTTTTAAAAAACAATTATTTTGTTACAAAATTACATTTTGTTGCCGGGGGTCTCTGGAGACCCCAAAGACCCTGAGTGTGACTTTTTTTTTCTACACTAACATAAAAACAAGATATCACTTTTTTTTATTATTATTTGTAGATCTAGAAAGTGTTAACAACTATACAAAGTTTCACGTCATTTGGACAAAGAGAACATTTTTATTTTTATTTTAGCAAACATCGTTTGGGGTCTAAAAAGACCCCAAAGACCTTATAAGGGTTAAAGGAACATTGCAGTATTTATTATAACTGATTTATCTGATGAAATTCATGTGCCTCATAATCTTTAATCAAATTAACGTCTCCTTCATGCAGCTCTTCTCTTCTCTGATGATGAGGGCGGGGCAACCTGTCAATCACATGAGATCCACCAATAGCAAACCACAACCATCCAATCAATCCACATGGACAAAATCAAGCCCCGCCCTACATTTGTTCTTGTTTGTGAAGCCTTTACACTCAGATACACGGGAAGAAAGGACTATCACAACTTCAGTTTCATGCTGACTTTAAATGTTCATGGTGTGGTGTGTATTTGAGCGTCTCACCTCGTACTCCATGCGCACTCCGGCGCTGTCAATCATGCGGTCGCTCCAGTCTCTGCTGCTGATCTTGTGCTGCTGTTCGGTCAGATAGAACAGCTCTTTACTGCAGCCCTGCATGAAGTCATAGAGCGACGACAGATGCTGCCTGCGCTTCTCTGACGCCTCCTACACACACACACACACCGACAGACTCAGTTAAACTGTGCAGAGCTTCACTTTTTAGAGTTAAGTATGAGAATATAAAAAGAAGGTCTTACCAGTAGATTTGCATACTGCTTCTGAAGGGCAGACGAGTTATCCTGTTCAGAAAACAAAATGATTATTATTTATTTAAACTTATTTTGTGTGTTTATGTGTGAGTGTGTGTGTGGACACTTACGCTGCTGCTCTCCAGGGCCGAGCGATACGCCTCTATCTGTTTATGCAGGATATTATGGGCTGCGATCTGTTTCTCCACATCAGACAGAGTCGGACCGTAAGCGGCTCCCTGAATCGACGCCTGAAACACACACACACACGTCACACACCGTCACAGACACACACTCCATAACAAACACTTCACTACTAGTCAAATCAAGGCTCTATATGTTTCTTTACAGATGAATAAAGTAATGTATAGCTATAGTACTGTATTGTTATACTGTATTTATTTTTTGATATGTTTATTTATTATTCATTTTCATTTTAATTTATTTAAATAAAAATTTAATTGATTTAATTTGTGTGTTTATCTTTTTATATATTTACTATTTTATTTTCTCATCTATTTTTTCTTTGTGTCTTAGTGTAGTTTATTTATTTATATTTTTTATTTATTTACTTATTGTAAAAATTGTGTCTTT
>RJVU01072175.1:437024-457586 GCA_003731715.1 Anabarilius grahami
TATAAAAATATACAAATAAAATAAAAATATAAAAATATACATTTTAAAATAAAATTAGATTTGACATTTTAAAATAAAATAAAATCAATAATAAACTTTGACTTATACATACAAATTTTTTCTGTCCAACATCAGTGAAATGTCTTAAGATATCAAGCGTTGCCACCAGACTACCCATGAACTTATTTTATTCAGAGGTTAAGATATATCTGAATGCATGAATTTTTAATCACCTTATTATAAATTAGCTCATGCATAATTAATAATGTCATAAAAACTGCATCAAATCTAAAGTCTTTCTTCTTTCGCTTGTCTTTTGCTGTTTGACGGTCTGATTAATGTGAGTGATGGCGGTCTGATGGACAGTTCGACTGTTGTTGTGATTTATTGCTATTTTATATTTGATTTTATTTATATACAGCAGCACTTTGGTCCATTTTTATAGCTTTGAAAGTGCTTTAAAAATAAACTTTGGGTGAGTTGAATGTTGTAACTGAAGCAGCTGCTGTCTTCTGTTCTACAGCATCTATTGTCTCATTGTGCTTCTGTCAGTTTGTATATGATACATAAACTCGTTTATGGTGTAGTTTAGACGTCCCACCCCACACGGCACACACACGACACGCCGTAAACCGTCACAACCAGTGACTCACGGTCTCACTAGCTGTCAGCAGCGTGATGTCACACACAATCCTGGACTCTGATTGGTCAAATATTCATGTGCAATGACTACAAACCTGTATAACAAACTGTTGTAGCAGGTTTTACAGAAACACTTTACAATAAGGTCCCATTGCTTAACATCATTTAATGCATTCACTAACAATGAGCAATACGTTTCTTACAATATTCATTCATCTTTAATTTGTTAATTCATGTCAGCTCAGACGCATAGAACTTTTGATACAAATTATAATACATGAACATTATCTAAGATTAATAAATGCTTCAGAAGTGTTGGTTCATGCTAATTAACCTAATTAACTAATGTTGACAACTGGAGCCTCACTGTAAAGTGTTACCAGTTTTTCTTCATGCAAAATAAAATAATTCAACTCAAATCAATATTTCCGCACCATTTCTTCATTTACTTGCTAATTAGTTGAGTAATGAGCATGATAATCATATCGGAAAAGACATTGATCACCCTGTCGTGAGTTATCTTGCAATAATGCCAGTTTTGCAGTGCATTATCAATAATAAAACGTCCAGCTCACTCAATGACCCGTGCGTGAGATACAGCCCTGCCCTGTCATAAAGATAAATCACAACACACACTGAGCATTATCTCTCACACACACTATAACCACAGGTTTAATGCATGAACACAGTCCGTTTCTACTATAAAATGGCTTTAGATAGAGCTGTCATTCATTCAGGTGTGTTTCTCTCCTGTAATAATCTCCTTCTGCACTCTTAGAAGAACAGCTTCTATAGGGTTCTGTCAGATGCATCATATTTAGAACCTTTTAGCGGTTCCATCATGAGACCATTGTATGGATTTAGTGTTATACGTTTTGTTTTCATTTAAAATTGTGTCAGGAATCCTATAGTTCTATTTAGAACCCCACTGAACCTTATATTTTTAAGAGTGTACAGACACAAAACACACATAAAAACATATGGTAACTCACTGTCCGGCCTTCACAGGACTGTATTCCTTCTTCTTAAACATCCTGCGTCCGCGTGCGATCCGTGTCTCTGTGTGTGTGTGTGTCGAGGTCTCTCTTCTGTCCTCTGTTATGGTGTTGTCACTTGCTTTGACTCCGCCCACTGAAACAGGTGTGTCAGATTCAGTCAGTACAGACTGGACGTACCTGTTCCTGCCCTCTGAATTCCTCTGTCGAACTCTTCCTCTTCTGCACTCTCACCATCCTCTTTTAATGTCTGAATGTTTGACGCCGTCGTAGAGCAGCTAATAATCATAAAGAGTGACATGTTAATGTGAGCTGAGAAGAACACTGAGATCTCTGTATATGAATATTCTGCTGCACTTACACCCGTATGGCAGGTGTGTAAATGTTGGAGTGTGTAATGTGTGGTGGAGGAGGAATGCAGCCCATCCAGTCAGATGAACATTAGAAACACTCACTCTCGCTACTCATTTATCATCTCAACTCAAAACACAAGCATTTACCCACCCCACTCACTACATACCTACAGTCTGTAACTAAGCCATTTGAGTGCCAGGAGAATAAACCGAATATACAACGACCTTTGACCTCTGACAGAGGAAATTTCATGTCATAGACAGACAAAACCCCTCAGGGTCACATGAAAGCTCAAGAGCAGACCTGCCTGACACATGCAGAGAGCGTTCTCAGCATTAGCGCTGATCTCTTCAGTGTGTTTATGCCGCAGGGCGTCTCAAATGAGAGGAATAATCATCAGAACTAAAGCATAACAATACTTATATGCATATTGACGTTTTATGATATATATAAAATAACGCAAACATTATTTTTGTCTTGTTTTCCGGTACAAAGATATAAACATTCTGAAATCAAGATGTGTTTACTTAAATTTTTATGAACAAACTGATAATAAATAAGCATTTTATGCTTAAATTATGAAGAAATGTCTGCCAGAGGAGTTGAAATTGTTCTTTCTTTTAATTAATTTGATTTTTATGACCCCATTGGTAGATATGTTTTGAACATTCAAGTTTTTTAAACAGGACCTATTATGCCCTTTTGAGTCTTGATTTGTTTTTTGGGCTCTACTTGCATAGGTTTTCATGTTGAATGTTCAAATTTCACATGTTAGTTATGTTTTCATCCAAAGTTGCGAATTTAACTTGTGCGCAAATTTGGAATATCGCATAAAACATTTGCGAATAAAGCACTGTTTCCATCTAAAGAGAACAAAACTGTCACTTCCTGAGTGACGATGGTCATTACAGAATGACCAAAACAGTATCTCAGATGCTGTGCAATGAGATCGGTCCTCTGGTTGGTCCAGTTATGCCGTGCCATCGCAAGTCACGTCTTTTTTGATGTGCATCAAGGAATTTATTTGTGTTTCCCTCATAGTTTATGCACATTTTTTTTGCATCGCATTAAAAAAGTTTGTCCTACTCATTTGAGCGAATACGTTTTTAATGTGCATTTTTTAGGATTTATGCGCATCTTGGTATTTCCATCCAATGGTTTTTTATGCGATATCCCAAAATGCACATAAAAATAGGTGGATGGAAACATAGCCATTGTTGCAGCTCCTCCCTTCCCAGTCTGTCGGTAACGCTCTGTTTAGTTCCTGTCTCTATGAAGCCCCTCCTTCTGAAAAGCACATTGTGCTCTGATTGGTCGGCTGGATCAGTGTCTTGTGATTGGTCAAGCGCTTTGAGGATCTTTGGAAAAGTCCTGCCTCTTACCGTAACCGCAAGTTTCATCCCACTACTAACTTACTCAGCCAGACCCCGCCCCTTTATTTTGCATATGCCTTGGGCGGGAATTATTTAAATGAGGAATATTGTGACGTGTTCATTCCCGGAAAAAAAAACTCTACTACAATGGAGGCGTTTCAGGAAGTTCAGAAACAACGACACTGACTTTGCGCTTTGGAAATTTGAAGACCTTTTTCATTTTCAAACAGCAACATTACACACTAAAGAAAGTTAAAGGGGTGGTTGATTATGATTTCATTTTTTTAACTTAAGTTGTTGAGCTTAAACAACATCTGCAAAGTTACGACAATGCAAAGGGAGATATGTTCTTATACAGAAATCGCTTTTTAAGGACTACAACAAATGGCTGGAAGGAACTACAATGAGCTTTTTCCTAGGTTGGTGACATCACTAACCCAAAAATTTACATAAACCCGCCCCTCGAGAACACCAACAAAGGGGGTGAGGCCATGTTGGGCTGCTTCAGAGAAGAGGAAGAGTTGTTGTAGTAGAGTGTTGTTACGATGCCGCCATTTTACAGCGAACTGCTTTACAAACGAGGGTCAATTCAATGCTGGATTTGCACAAAAGATTAACATGAACTACATAAATTTATCCACTATCCATTCAGAAATGTCCAGTTTTATTCTTAAAGTTGTAACTTCTTCCTGAGTCTCTCCATCAGTGTCGACTCCGGTTTGAACAATATAAGGCTGAACACTGTTACTGACAATCCTCATTTTGGCTGCGTGAGATTCTCCAGCTTTGTTGTTGTTGAGCAACCGAAGTGCGAGTTGTTAAAGCGCCGCCCTCTTCTGGAAAGTGGGCGGGAGCAGCAGCTCATTTGCATTTAAAGGGACACACACAAAAATTGTGTGTTTTTGCTCACACCCAAATAGAGGCAAATTTGACAAGCTATAATAAATGATCTGTGGGGTATTTTGAGCTGAAACTTCACAGACACATTCTGGGGACGCCAGAGACTTATATTACATCTTGTAAGAGGGACATTATAGGTCACCTTTAAAAATGTAAAAAAAAAACAACAAAAAAAAAACAATAGGTCCTCATTAACTTTGAGAGCGCCTGTAGAGAATCACTGTCTGAAGCCCTTGAGAGGCTCAATGATTATGGAAAATATCACAATATTAATAATCAGAATAAACAATTCCATGTAAAAGTTCAGATTGTTTACAGTTGTCAAGCGGCGTAGCAACTCGCCGCACCACTTAAAAATGTACTGAACATNCTGGATTTGCACAAAAGATTAACATGAACTACATAAATTTATCCACTAACCGTTCAGAAACGTCCAGTTTCATTCTAAAAGTTGTAACTTCTTTCTGAGTCTCTCCATCAGTGTCGACTCCGGTTTGAACAATGTAAGGCTGAACACCGTTACTGACAATCCTCATTTTGGCTGCGTGAGATTCTCCAGCTTTGTTGTTGTTGAGCAACCGAAGTACGAGTTGTTAAAGCTCCGCCCTCTTCTGGAAAGGGGGCGGGGAGCAGCAGATCATTTGCATTTAAAGGGACACACACAAAAAATTGTGTGTTTTTGCTCACACCCAAATAGAGGCAAATTTGACAAGCTATAATAAATGATCTGTGGGGTATTTTGAGCTGAAACTTCACAGACACATTCTGGGGACACCAGAGACTAATATTACATCTTGTAAGAGGGACATTATAGGTCACCTTTAAAAATGAAAAAAAAACAAAAAACAAAAAACAAAAAAACAAAAAAAACAATAGGTCCTCATTAACTTTGAGAGCGCCTGTAGAGAATCACTGTCTGAAGCCCTTGAGAGGGCTCAATGATTATGAAAAATATCACAATATTAATAATCAGAATAAACAATTCAATGTAAAAGTTCAGATTGTTTACAGTTGTCAAGCGGCGTAGCAACTCGCCGCATCACTTAAAAATGTACTGAACATTCCAAACGCAGCTCATCCAATCAGAATTAAGAATTTGAAATCTGCTGTAAATTATGTATTAGACTTAAAATAAGTTTGCCATTCTCTTTTCTTTAAATGATGACTTGCCTGTCGCTTACTGTAAGTACAGTATAACAACCATGTACGTCTTAAGTTATGAATATGGAAGAAGAGGATTATCCTAGACAGCGTTCCTAAATATTTATTTTTCATTTTCAATGTGTTTTAGATTATATTTGTTTTTAATGTTGGACAACATTGAATCTGGATTCAATCCAGTTATACATCCACCCTACAAGCAAACACAGATGGATAACGCACACACACTCTCACAGAGAGAGAGAGAGAGACGTAGTTAGTCAGTGATTGTGACCTTAAATATTAATCACATTCTTAGCATTATTACATAATAACATCCTTTTACACAGCAAAAATGTGACCTGATCTACATTTACCCCCAATTCACTTCAGTCACACTTAACGTGCTTCATTCTCAAAACTTCTCTTTACTTTCTTTTTACATTTAACGATGCTTCTAATTTATCATCTAATTCAATGACATTCAGACATTATTGTATATAAGTATACTCCATACTGAAAGAAAAACACAGTAATGAAGGCTTGAAACACCTCATGAAAACATGTCATGCATTTCATCCTTAGATCCTGTCACTTTCATGTCATGCTGATTAGATTATCTATATTTAAGGCAAAAATATATATAAATAATCAGCTTAATAAACAATACCATACCTAACAAGAGATGATTGATATTTTCTGCATGTAAACCTAATAATTCCATAGAAGGAAAAAAAAGCTTTCAAATTTACATAAATATTTGAAATGTTCTTATAGTGAATCAGTTATTTTATCTGTTATATTTTAAAGAATATTTTTTAATATTCTATTAGCCATATCTATAGATTCAGGCTGAAAATCAACATGCATTTAAATAGGTAAACAAAATAACCTGAAAATCAATTCTAGGTTGCAAATGCGAGTCATTTATTCGCTCTAGTTCAGCGTGATTGTATGTAACCGGTATCCTCGTGTTTGGAATGTTTGACCTGTCCAACATGTGTGACGTCACATGTGTTTATTTGCATATTAGTATCTGTGATCAGTGGCGTTTCTGGACTGAAAACACACGTTTGTCATGAACATTAAGTGGAAATGTGGTTTATTGTGTTACTGTTGAAATAGGTGTGTCCCCTTCACACCCTATACAGGCACTTACACACACACACACACACACACACCTACATACCTGTGCACGAACAACACACACACAAGCAAACACACACACCTACATACCTGTGCACGAACAACACACACACAAGCAAACACACACACCTACATACCAGTGCACGGACAACACACTCACACACATACACAGTAATCCTGACCAAACACGGTTCACAGTGACCGAACCCGCATTGCTCGCTTCCCGCCAACACAATCTCATTGCAATTCGTAAATATTTAACATTTTGGTGAATTTGTGGCTAATTTGTATACATTTTTTGATCTGCATATGCCCCGCTGAGTTATGTTTAGGGGTGGAGTTACTAACTTTTTTTTCTAAAAATCGTATATTTGAGTATAATTCACATCGTGCAATCAATCTGAAAATAATTACGTTTTCCCGTTTCATCGTGATATTGCAGTCTTTCCTGCGTAAAGTAAATGTTTTATAACTTTTAACAGTACAAAAACTAGATAGTTTCAGATTCTAAATTCTCATAGGATGAGCCGAGTTTGAAACTGATAAACACCATAATGAACTGTTAAGGTTATAATTCTGGACCAATCAGAATACAGGACCAGCTCTGGATCACAATATGATATAATAATAAAACAACACGGAAACATTATTAAGATCATAAAATGATGGTCGCACCTGTTCAGGTTTTTCTCCAAATATTCTCGATGCCCTGCAGGTTCTGCTCACAAACACAAAGGAACAATTTTACTGTCATTCAAGACTAAATACACAGCATTGAATTTGCATATGTAATGATGTGAGGTCTAACACACACTCAGATCTACAGGGAGAGACTCGCCCCAGATACATCACTAAAAACATCAGCTCAACTCCACCAACTAATTAATTACAGATGATTGTAAAAACGGATGATTAATTATACAGAGAATTAGATATTTATATCTTCTGAATAAAACACAGGGGCTGTTTGGCTGTGCAAAACTCACCAGCTCAACAATAGAGTACTCTTAGTGGTCTTCTGTCGTTTTGGAATTTATTTATTTAGATTTTTTACCTTATCAGAACGGTAAAGATTTGGGCACTTGCTATGTGAACGCACAAAAAAAAAAGAAAAAATCATGGACATGATTTGAAAAGCTGTGCTCCTCGCGATCAAAAAATTAGCATATTGGAAACGAATGAGAGACGAATTTCATCTAGTGAAAACTTTTGGTACTGCAGCCAAACAAAATCTTACTGAAAGCTCATTTTTTGAGATATCAAGCTCAAATTTGGAACACAACTTGTTTAGATTTTAAGTTTTAAAGTCAAATGTGTTTTTGAAAATATGTATTTCATATAAAATTTTAAAATAGTATTTTTTGCATTTTTCATAACAATAAACATAAAATTCTGTAACTTTTTTCTTAGGTTAACTTTAATTAAAAATGTTAATTTCAGCAATAATTTGCCAAGTGTCGTCTTTGAAAAGAGATCAAAATTTAGTCCGTTCCCTAAAGCATTCAAAATTCATGACAGTTTAAATTTGGAAATTTCATTTTCAGGTCTATGCTCAAAAAGTGAATAAATGGATTATAACTGCAAAGTAAATATAATGTAGTACCATAAAATCCCCTATAAATACAAAATATTAAATAAAAAACATTATCGAAATAAAAAAATAGTACATTCATTTCATTGAAATGAAAAAAAAAAAGGTAATTTTTGACCGACACGCGAAGAGCACCAGAGGGTTAAACTCCTTGAGTTTTTTTCTCCACTTCAGCAACACTTTCACACACCAAACTTTACAATTTTATTCATATCTATATTCTAAAGGTTTTTACTGAGGGGTTTGTTCATATATCATTTTCACTTATTTATAGAACATTTTATTCCTAAAAACATGGTGAAAATGTGTTTTTCTGGCTGTTGCCAGCATTTTCAGATTTATGGAGTGATGAAAAGAGATATCAAAAATCCCTTCTGTAAAAACCTTTAACTCTAATAAATCAACAAAATCAAACAAGAGTTTTGAATATGACTTTATCTAATGTTCAGATTTATCTTCTGGAAACAGGCAAATTAGCACATAATTAGATAATGCCTCATTTGCATGCTTAAACATACCATTTCAGACAACTTATATTACAAAACAATTGTTTTAATGTACAGCAATTAATCAACTGGGGAAAGTATGAGGAGATCTATTAGTTAAAAATGTTTACCTTTTTCACCTATAGTGTCTAGTGATTTACTTCAAAATACCGGAAAAAAGACAACTCAAATTGGTTCAAAATGTCCATCATTTTCATGTCCATCACTCATTTTAAAAATTCAAGTTGAATCTTGTACAACTTATTTTTAAAAAGTTGAAATTGCTTAAATTATTTTGATGAGTTAAAGTAATGTAAAAATATAAGTTGCGATGACTTACTGATCGTATTTTGGCATCTATTGTAACATTCGTTTTTTTAACCATTAAAAATAATTTTAGAGAAGTGCATATTTTTGTTTGTTAAGTGGACGTTGATGATTATTAAAGCACTTAAACTGTAGTGCCTACTGTACAGCCTTTCAGTGTCTATCATCTCAGCAGCCTCCCATAACAATGACATTTATTAGCAGCAAATACCAGATTTTGAAGAATGCAGAGCCTGATGTGTTAGAGGTGAAAGTGTGTACAACACCAATAACAAGTTATCAGATGACGATTTGTGTGTGTGTGTGTGTGTGTAGATGTGTGATGTGCATTGTGAAAGTGTGCATTTATCAGCAGAGAGTGGGCTGAGTGATGTTTTATGATGGAGGGTGGAGGTCCTGTCCTTTAAGCCGCAGAGACTTATCAGCCGCCAACATCTTGTCAGCTCACTTCACTTTTAGTGTAAGCAAAGTCTGAAACACACCTACACCTGCTAATCAGACAGGACCGATCACTCATTTCACTGCCTTTGTTCATGCGGCTTGAGCTGAGTGTCGTTCCACACATATTTCAGACAGCATTTGCTCTAGAATTACAGTGGAAATATGCCAGCCTCGCCCTTTCCTCTGCAGAAGGACAAATACATATCACTCTCAGAAAAAAAAAGTACAAAAACTGTCACTGGGATTGTAGTACCCTTTCAAAAGGTACTAATATGTACAATTTAAGTACTAATATGTACCTATTAGGTATTAATATGCACACTTTAGGGGTTTATAAGGTACAAAAGGTGAATCTTTTGAAAGGGCATGACCCCAGTGACAGCTTTTGTACCTTTTTTTCTAAAAGAGTGAGAAATGAGGAAGAATCTCACAAAACCTGTCAAGAACGTGCTCTTATTTAACATAAAACTAACAGAACAAATAGGAGATTATGTTTTGCATGAAGAATATGAAGACCATTTAGGTTTTCTGCATGCTGGCATTATATTCACAATAGTCAAGGACATTTAAACCACAGATTGTCATTAGAATTATAGTTTTTTTTTTTTGCTTTAAAATAAAGTTAAGATAAAGAAAAGTCCTGGTAGTATTTGTTGTGCTGTCCTTAAATTTTGCTGATAAAAAAAATGTTTGCCCCAATTTTTTATGATAAGAAATATTGCATTAATCATAACTAAGAATAATGGGAAAGTCATATAATGGATGCATTACAAAAAATATGTTTCATTAAAGTAATGAGAAGTTTGCAAGAAAATGTGCTTCTCATAAAAATGTCACAAATGCAAAAGAAAGTCTTAAAAAGTCTCATTTGTGAGCTATATTGCTAAACATGAATACATTTACAGCGTTTATTAATCTTAGTTAATGCTAGTTAATACTTACAGTTTATCAAAATCCAACGTAAACATTAGTTAATGCACTGTGACCTAACATGCACAAACAATGAACAATTGTATTTTATTAACGAACACTAACAAATATCAGGAACTGCTCTAAAAATATGCTCATTGTTTGCTAATGAGAACTTTTTTCGTCTTTTCGTATTTCTGTCTTTTGGTCTTGGGGTGAAATTCACCAGCAAGGTGTGGAGTCTGTACTGATGAGTGACACATTCATGCATGAAAGACTTTTAAAAGTGAGCGTTTACAATCTTTTCAGTCGTGCATGATGGGAATTCTGACCTTTAAAGTTGGCATGAACTGCCATAAGTGAATATGTAAATCAACTCTTGTAGTACTAGTAAATTACAAAAGTAGTACAGGATGCATGCGTGGGTGAGTCTCATAAAACCGGTCAAGAACATCTTCAGGTCATACTGTATTTCACCTCAAATTCAAATGAAAGAAAAATAAATTATATTTAGTTTAAAGAAGAGTCAGAGGCCTACTGTAAAGTTATTTGTCACATTTTTTTGATGAAACTATAATGAAATGAATTTAAATAATTTTACTGTAAAAAATATAAATAAAAATGTCAAATAAATATGTAACATTAATATATTATAAACAAACAAATAAAAAGGCAGTATAACAAATATTAACATGAATTATGACACATTACAATTTAAATAATTGTTCATTACAGTCATGATAATTGTATGTTAAAATGCGCTTAAAATGTCATGAAAATGTCAATAATAATAATAAAAAAACTTTTTATGGTCCTAAAATGGGCTTCATTTTCTTTATGCAAAATATACTTTCTGAATGTGTTCTTTACAGGTAATAATTACCCAAGTAGTAAACTAGATTTTATCATCTAAGTAATTGCATAGTCTAAGTAATTGCAGTTTTTAAAAAAAATGTGATTTGCATACGTGCACTTATCACAAGCGGTTTCTCATAAAAACATGCAAATTAGCTTGCATAATAACAGAGAGGAATTTTGGCATGAAACGTGCCTGCTTTACATTAACAAACAAACATGATACACAAATAAATATGAAGGAGGAGAAAGTAAAGCTGACATAACTCACCCACCACTAGAGGACGCCATTGTGAAATATTCATAGTATCTCTCACTGAACACAACGCTGCATCAGAGATGCTCTACTGCTGCCATGAAAGTCGACACAGGTCTTGTTTCCTGTCAGCGTATACCAACAGTCACACTGCAAATACACAGTTAAAAGAAACAAAAGAAAAACTAATGTTGAAAGGTCAAGGGTAAAAAGCCCAACTAAAGCAAACACTGATCCCCATAATAGTGACTACAAACATTATTTTAACATCTAAACCACTGTTAATTCTCAATAAGAACTTTTGTATGAAAGAAATAAAGACATACTGGTTTGTAATAAGACAAGATGCTGAGATCTTGAGAGATCTGATTGCGTTTATGGTTCTGTTCTGATTTAAAGGGTTTCTGTTGTCTGAGTTTTGTGGGTCACCATTGTGCTGAAGAGTAGAGCCTGTGCTTCAGTCCAGGACGGGCCAGAAAACATTGGTGTTATGCTGCATGTTGTTTTATTTAAGAGGCGGTGACTTAGTAACTAGTTGCTGATGCAGTGACATTAATTCATATATATTAATATAGTTACATTAATTCATGAATGTAGCTAACTGCAAAAGATTCACATTTTACAGTGAACGTGTTTGTCGGTAATAATTCAGGAAATATCTGTAAAATAACTTTTTCTGTAAAAAGTTTAATTGAAATTTCTGTAAAAGTTTTTTGAACTTTATTTAAATTAGGATATTTTACTTTAATTCTAAGGTTTTTGTTTGGCAGTCATCGGCAGTTTAAAAAAAAAATTGTTTTACAGTGTATGTAAATATTGTAAATTAGTAATCGTGACACAAATACAGGAATATTTAATGACGTGATGTAATAAATGTGTGTTCATTTGCATACAAGTCACATAATACAGTTGAATAAAGTGTTAAACCAGCTGAACAGTAAAATTTTTAAGGATTGTGGGAAATATCAGTCCTAAAAGCATATGCAGAGATGCACACTTTGAGAAACCAATAAAAAAAGTGAATCTGCTATAACTTATATCATAAACATGTGACATTAAATCTTAAAAGGGGGGAAAAGAGAATGAAAAAAGACAAATAAATAAATAAATAAATAAATGTGACAACATACAAAACAAACAGAAAATAGCACAGATCACAGTAAGACTTAAACAGCAGTGTATGGAGAAAAGAGAGAAGCCGTAAGGAGTGTGAGGTGTGGGGGTGTGTTTTCCTGATCCGGCCTACAGGATTAATCAGGTGAGTGGAGGCAGACAGATAGAGAAGCGGCCCGTCCTGCTCTCACAATCCTCACATTACAGAGAGTTGAAGAGCTGTTTGTGGACATGGGCCTGCGCTGGCTGTGGAGGCACCAGGTGAGCGCTTTACTGGCAGTGCTGCTGATCTTCCTGCTGCTCACGCTCCTGGCCACACGCTCTCTGCAGAACAACAGGTAACAGACTTAACTACAACAACACTGACAACTAAACACAACTAGATTTGGCAGATGCATTTATCCCAAACGTCTTCAAGGTATTACATATAATGCATTCATTAGGAATCAACATCAACCATAGTCTGGTTGATGTGTACGTGGTTTTCTGCACATCAGTGAACCACAGCAGAGTCTGCATGAAAAAAAAATGCTCTTGGGGTTTGGATTCTTTGGTGGAAGCAAAAGCTGTTTTCTGAATTGGGGTTGTTCACCAGGAAACTACACTAGAAAACAGGCCTGGTTTAGTAGTAAGTGCTTGCGCTGCGCATAATATAATGAAATACTTTCATGCATTCTTTCCAAAGTATTTTGTTAGCATACATGGCTACTTTTGAAAGAATTTGACAGCAAATTAGTTTCAGCATTGGGCTAATTGGACTGATCAATCTAGGGTGCCCCCCATAAAAAGTTTTAAAAAGAGGCCATTTGGACTCAAACATGGTTTGCAATCCGGCCTGGTTTTGTGGTAAGTGCTTATGATGATATTTAATTTACCTATTTTATCATGTGCTACTTACTCACTGAAGTCAATTTCCGCTGCAATTCACACCCCTAGCATCTACTGCACATTTATGCATGTTAACAACAGGGATGTGATGGTGAGGAAATTTTCCCACTGGTTAATCAACGTGTGACAACACCGGTAACACCGGGATTGGGGGTCCCTCTTTTGCACCTCACTTTTAAATCGCTAATTCGAAGCAAAAGTAAAATGTGCANTAAGTTGACCTTCCATAGGAAAGAACTGAAAAATGGTCCGTGCCAGTGGACATGCACTGTTATGAATGTCCGTGCAGCCGTGCGCATTTTACTTTTGCTATCAAATTAGCGCCAATTCAAGCAGCAATTTACCCTTCGCCGGGAGTTTGATTGAAAAACGATCTAACCAATCATAATGCAGAATCTGCCATTTTGACCGGCAAAGCAGTCAGGAGTTAGAAGATTAACCTCGGTGGACTTGAACTTGAAAAATGGTGTGTATTTACGTCTTTCCACGTTTGAAACAACATTCCTTCTGATGTTCATTCATGTTTATGTGATGCTATTAATTAACTAGTAGGAAGAAATGATCGGTTCACGAGCCTCTTGAGCTGAGGCGCTACAGCAATCTGTCACGACACATTAAAGAGCCACAAAACGGTTTTTATTTTTTGAATTTCTTAAAAAAATTACACTATTTAAAAGCTGGGACTTTGTTTAATATCATAAGTATCCTGCTCTGTCTCGTCTGTCGACGTGTTGTCAGTGTTCTCTTTGCTTCACGATGTATTTTTCACTCTGTGTGGAGTGATAGCGCCACGGCTTGTCGGACAAAGCAACAGTAACTAAGGGGGGCGGGTCTTTGCGAAGGGTCAATTGCTTGAATGAGTGGTTCATTATTATTCTTAATGAAAAACACAACTAATCCTTTGCAGGTTCCCTATTAACACTAGGTTTAAAGGGTTAGTTCACCCAGAAATTTCTGTCATTAAGTACTCACCCTCATGTCCCGCCCACGTTCGGACGTAAACACGGAAGCTCTGCAACGAAAATGGCATAGCAGTATGAAAGGGGACAGCGTATTTGTTGAATAAAGTAGTTTTGTTTTTATTTTTATTCTCATTGATTCATAATATTACGGTTGAACCACTGTAGTCATGTTGACTATTCTATTGATGTCTTTAATACCTTTCTGGACCTCAAAAGGTGCAATGACATTGCTGCCTATGTGTAGATTAGATACCCTCAGATTTCATCAAAAATATCTTTGTGTTCGGAAGACAAACAAAGGTCTTACGGGTTTGGGACGACATGAGGGTGTGCACTTAATGACAGACATGTAATTTTTGGGTGAACGAACCCTTTAAATCCAAAATATTGCAAAAATCTTCCGCCATCTTCTTGTCAGTACGCTCACTCTTGTGTTGTGATAAATGAAATCTGACTCCTGCAGCTGGTCTGTGCTGCGACTCTTGTTCGGCATTGAGCAGATGCGTTCAGTATTTAATTGCCTGTTTCCTTACTAAACTAAATTATTTTATTATTATAAAATCTCACATCTAACCTGAAGGTTCCCCCTACAGAACTCATGAACTGAGACTGACAGCAGACAGAAGGAACCAGAGAAAAACTGCTGAGAAACACACTCCAATCCCACACCAACCAGCCAAACACACACCAACCGACAGAGCCGAGCGGCAGAGAGCACACCCACCCGTGGTCTTCCTGAAAACACACCGGACGGGCGGAAGCACCGTGCAGAACATCTTGTTTCGACTCGGGGAAAGAGAGAGCTTCACTTTCGCCTTTCCGTACCGCACGTACCAGTTTAACTATCCAGACAGGTACGAGCACAATGTATGATGCACATTACTTTCCCAACTACTTTTCAGTATCTGCAAAAAGTTCAAGAGTACCTGTTCCCATTGATCACAGTGCAGGATCTTCTGGAAGTACATGACCTGCTGATGCTCTCAGGCAGCAGCAAACTCTTCACTAGTGACTATAAAGAGTCAAAGACAGCAGATGGAGAAAAATATTAGTCCATTTCACACTTTTAAGCGCCTTCAAAATACATCTACTATAATATAATGAAATATGTACAAATTGTTATATGCATATTGTTTTGTTTTGAATGGCTGTCAATGGAGAAATATATTTAGTGCCATGCTAACCAATCTAAGGTGCCAAAAGACAATAAAAAAAATCCATAAAAGCCTTAAAAAACATCTACTTTATTATAATCAATATGAAAATGAAATACATTTTATGTGTTGCTATCAAATTGGTTTGTTAGCATACAGTACATGGCTACTTTTGTGCCAATTGACAAATGTAATAAAAATGTAAGTCCATAAGAGCCTCCAAAAAACATTTACTACAATATAATGACATACTTACAATTTACTCTAGGTGTTGCTTGCTAAGTGTTTTGTTAGCATACCTTTGAATTGTCAATGCAGAAAGATGAATGCGATAGCAAATTAGTTACAGCATGGGGCTTACCAGGTCAATCTAATGTGCCAAAAAATCATTTAAGAAAAATATAAGTGAAATGCTTATGATTTATGCTAATTGTTTTGTTAGCATACACATCTACTTTTAACTGGCTGTCAATGGAGAAAGATGAATTTGACAGCAAATTAGTTCATGCTTAGGGCAAATTGGGCCAATTAGGGCGCTAAAAGACAATTGGAGACAAACGGCAATGGATGGTGCCCCAAAAATTACCTTAAAAAACATGGACCACCTTCAAAGTTGCATACTGTATATAAATATCTCACTAGGGTGGACGGACTAAGCAAGTCCGTCATTACCACCGTATTCTTGACCTCCCCCTTCAGACCATTAAGCGCCGTTCAAAGGTTAATGAGCTTTAAGCCAAACAAGTGCTTCATTCTCGCTCTCTCTGTTTCAGATTTAAAGTGGCGTTTGTAGACGAGCTGCCCGAGGGTTCGTCTCAGTTTGACTTGCTGTGCAGTCACATGCGTTTGGACCTGCCCCAGGTGAGGAAGGTGATGCCCCAGAACGCGGTCTTCATCACGCTGTTACGAGACCCAATCAAGACCTTCGAGTCGGTCTTCAGATACCACACCTCCAGCATCCCAGCGTTCTTCAGCGCACACCGAGCCGCCGCCAATGAAGGCAAATCTGCGCTGAAGGTGTTCCTGGACTCTCCGGAGACTTTCTGGGACCCAAAGGAACCTGGGAACGGACTAGCCAAGAACCCCATGAGCTTCGACATGGGGCTCAACAACCAGAAGTGGAACGGCTCCTGGCCGGAGGACCTGGCCCAGCTGGAGGAGGCCTTTCACCTGGTGATGATTGCTGAGCACTTTGATGAGTCCCTGGTTCTCCTGGGAGCTCTTCTTGGACTGGAGCTCGAGGATTTGGCTTACCTTCGGCTCAACGCTCGTGCAGGAAACAGCGTGACAGAGCTGGATGAGAACATACGGGCGAAAGTGCGATCATGGAACGTCCTGGACACGCTTCTCTACGACTTCTTTGTGCAGGTGTTCTGGGAGAAGGCGGCTCAGTATGGGTTGGAGAAGTTGAAAGCAGAGGCGGTGCGGCTCAGGGACTCTACGGAGAACATTCGGCGGAAATGCGTCTCCAGGGCTGCGGTTCCACCAGCGGAGCTAGAGGACCTGTTGCGCCCGCGGCAAACAGAGTTGGTGACCATCGTGGGATACGAGGTGCGGGGGAACCTCTCGCTGCAGGATCAGGGGTTCTGCGTTCGGATGATGCTGCCTGAGCTTCAGTATCACTCACACTTGTACTTCAAGCAGTACGGGAGAGATATGAGAGCTGCTCCAGCCGACTGAACCCTGAAATTGTCTCAGGCCCGGTGTTGGCCAACGGCGCTCCAGAAGCTCTTCCCAGACCAAGTCTGGTGGAGTTGAACCAAGATGGAATGACTGCACTATCTCAACACCAGTCCTGGATAAAACATCTACATCAAGGATTTGCACATGTTCAACTGAGATAAGACACTCTTGGTACTTCCACTCATACAGTACAGCCTTGCCGTAAACCAGAGGTTTATCCTCCTGCTCCTGGAGGGTCACTTTATGCTGCCTTCACATGCGATCGGAAATTTCATACTTCCCATTTCTAAAGTCATAATTACAAGTTCGTAGCATTCAACTACTTTGTTGTACGAAAGAATAGGAATCATGGAGGACGGCAGGTTCATTCACGCCTATTTCTTGGGGAAATTTTATTAAAGACAAAAAGTTTTGAAGATATTTAATTAGCATCCTGTGGATTTTGAATAAAATGTAGTGTCCCATTCACTGACAACCATATATGCGCTACATTCACAACACTAGTCAGCTTGATGATGATTCTGGAATTTCGGTCAAATAAATGCTGTTTTTGCTATTGAAAATACATACAATATGCATCAAATAGATATTATAAACATATATATATACACATGACTGGAACGGCAAGAGAAAGCAACGTATATGTTCCAGAAAAAATGAATGAAACTTAACAGACACTACAGCAATTATCTCCGCTTTCCCAGTCATAAATACGACTTGAGAGGCCGTTCATGTCCAATTTCTGACTAGGAAACTTGTATTTACAATAAATCTGATTGCATGTGAAGGTAGCAGTAGTCCTAACACACCTGCCTGAAAATTTCTAGTGATCCTGAAGACCTTGGCTGTGTTCTAAATCACCCCTATACCTGTTTTCATTCAGTCCTCAGTAAGTGAATTTGGACATTGAATGCATGGGAAGGGCTGCCGCTTTTGCATAGTTTGTGCTTGCCGTTTAAAGATTATTTGCAATGTAGCAAACTGGCAGCTCCTTTAGTAATGAAAAGATTTATCTTAAACACTGTGATGAAAACTAGCATGTACAAACCTTAATTAAACAATCACTTAAAAGTGAATTTATGCCTGTATGATTTTACGCAGTACCCACATTGGACTAGCAGTTTGGAAAATTGATGGATGATTCAGCTGCAGCACATCTTCTGGTCAGATGCGGGAATTCATTTGCGACTGTCGCAGTAAATTATGGGTATTCTCCAGCCTTTGAGCGTACATCAATTGTACACTCATTATTGCGGTGCATTTTGGGATTGAATGAGTGCACTCGATAATGTCCACTATGGTTTTGGACACCCCTACAAATGGCTGTTCCCTCAAATAGTGCCCTATTTAAAGGTGGTACAGAGGATCTTTTCGTCGACTGATTTTTTTAAATAAGCGCATGCGTAAGAACAACCCCCCTCCTTCACAGCTCTTTTTGCGAGGGAACGCCTCCCAAAGCTTGTGCACGAGTATTGGAACACGAGTGTTTACCACCGGAATTCGCTGTGTAATTAAGCCGGGCACACATTTAACGACTAGCTAAAACATTCTAAGACTATGCTCAACATACAGCGATTGTTTCCTGCTCCTGAAGCAGATTTATATACTTTCACATGGAATTTGAACACCGACTGTAATCGCAGACTGAACGCAACTGGCTCTGACTGGACGCGCTTGAGCACGATTAGTCATAAGTATCAATTTACATTCATAATCGGCCTTACAATCGACTTAAAGCTGCGCACACAATTAGTGGATTCATTATGTCGGACTCACCGCAGATAACTCATAATCTGCAGTTGTTACTCCTGTCTCCTGACAAAAACATTGCATGCGGCGCCTGTGGAGTGTGGAAAGTTACTGGAGCGCGCAGTCACGCGTCTCTCACAAGGAACGTCATGGCAGTGATTGACAAGCCAGAGGGCCAATCGTTTATGCGATTGGCTGATGTTTTTAAGGCCCTACTTCGTGCACAGATGATGTATATTAATAATATTCCTTTCAGTGCACCTAATAAATAGTCTTTCATCAGTTAGTAAAGACAGTTTCAAGTAATATTGCAAAAATTTATAAAACAAAACATCCTATTTAGCACCTTTAACGGTATGGGGGTGATTTCGGACACAGCTCTTGATTAGCTGGTTCAGGTGTGTTTAATTAGGGCTGGAGCTAAACTCCGCCCTCCTGGATCAGGATTGGACACCATTGCCATAAACTGAATGGCATTTGTTTGTCTTCTGTAAAGAGGACCTGATGTCGAAATTCTGCAATATCAGTTCAGAACATTTAAAAAATCTCTAACATGAACGATTCAAATGTAGGTTCGGCCAGACTCTATTGGACAAATAACTGGAGGGGAGGAGTTAAAAAAAATATGAGGGATTTGTGACTTCAAAAGAAAAGTGGCAAGGCATTTTTTACATTTTGTTGCAAAATGATCTTTTCGTTAAGAATAGAATAAAGCTAGAACTGGGTTTCCCAAACTTGGGTTCGCAAACCACTGTTCAATATTTTATTTATTTTTTTTAATAAAAAGTTTGTTCAGAAAACAAGACCAGAAAACATGTATTATCAATGCAAATTCTGTGAAGGTTGAATTCATGTTGTCAGTAGTAGTTTGGTGCTTTACCAGAGAAGGTTTTTTTTTTTTTTTTTTACTAAATCACAGTGTTTAAATCCCATCAAAGAGTAACGTCTGCACCTCTTGTCTGTCCGAGAGCCTCACTGTCTGCTGTCATTAGCATCATCCGTGTTAATCTGCTTAGCCACCTGCTCACCAACGCATGCAGACCTCGTCACATCCTCCTGTATGATGCGTTCACACACGGCAGTTACAGAAAAACAATCAGCAGATTGGAAAAACCCTGTTAACCCTGCTAATGACTCGCCGTCTGTTATGGACACTCTCCTTGACATGCCAGAGAGTGTGGCAGCCCCCGTCACATGACGCACACTTGAGGAAGTACTGGAGTAACAAACAGGAAGTAGAGTTTGTGTATCACAGGAGCACAAAATCGTCCATGCTGCTCTTCTTTTTGATTCGGCCCGGTCTGCCTTTATTTGTCTTTATGTGAGCGACTGAGTCAGAGGTACAGCCGCTGTCCTCCTCGTTATGACCCTCCACAAACGTGAAGATGGGGTACTTCTCCTCGGATGAGGTCAGAGCCTGTCCGTGAACGGAAAAAGGAAGAGAAAGTTTCATGTTACAATGATGCAAACTCAACAGGAGTGAAAAATGTGACAAAGAATGGTAACAATATTAATAAATATTTTTTTTAATACATTTTTTATTTTTGTTAATAAACTTAAATATTTCTTTATTATTAAAATATTTTATATATCAATAAA
>RJVU01072175.1:463000-551205 GCA_003731715.1 Anabarilius grahami
TATATCAATGATATTAAAATAAGACACAATAAAACACTGTCAGTTCAAGCCTCACTCACTTACTGCAGTATGTGAGCTGCAATGGCCGGTCCGTACCAGTCGCCCGCCCGTTTCCCAGAGGCCCTGCCCAACTCCACCAGCCGGTGCAGGCCGAAGGGGGCAGACGGTGAATCCCCGAACCGGGACACCAGCCTCCGGTGGGTCCTCTCCTCCTGAGTCTCACAGTCCAGAGTGGTGCCCAAACTGCGCCTGCGAGGTTTGCCCGAGTCTTTGAGGGAATCGTCCAGCGAGTGAGCGTCAACCACCTCCAGGTCATCTTTGGTCTGATGGTGTGTCGCAGGCCACGTCCAGCCTGAAGAGAGACGATACAGACCAGTGGAATGATATTTCTACACATAATATACATACTGTGCAGTAGACACTAGCACACTATTTGAAATGCTTTACGTTTCACATACTTTAATAAAAAAGTAGATATTGTGAAGGTGTTATTAGTAGTAGTGTTGTTAAAAGTACTGACTTCAATACCAAGTCGATACTGAAAATTAAAAAATGTGATGGATTCGTAAACACCTCTGATTGGCCATCATGTTCACGCACTCAACAGATACGTCTGTGATTTGCTACAACGATCAACGCTTCAAAAACATGTTGTAAATAGTCCGTAAGCTTCTAAAACTGTCATAAATTATATTTTTTCAACAAAAAACATGTTTTACATGTTACCATGTTTTACCATGTTATTACTACACTTACTACTTTTTTATTAATTAAAACGAATGAGAAATTTCAAATAATACTACAGAAAATATTTAACCAATATTCATGTTTTATATATATATATATATAATTTCTATTTTAATGTATTTTAAANAAGAACATAGCAATATCAATCTCAATTAAAATCTATGGATATTAATCAAATTCCTTTGAACATGACTCATGACTGCTCAAAAACAGTCCACATTTATGAAACCTACATATTGTATTTTAAACAAAACAACATAAATATCACTCTAGAAATACAGTTTACTTTTTTACTTGATAGTTTATTTGTTATGTCACTTGCATTTGTTCTGTTTATAGTTTGTTTGTGTATGCATACTTATGTTTATCAACAAAATTCAGTCCTAAAAGTGTGTGTGTGTGAGAGAGAGAGGTATGGGAAAGAGCCTATATGTATTTTATAAAGTATTTTTAAAACAAATCCAACGAGCGAAAAAAGCCCCTCAAATTTGGCATAATATCATGTGTAAAGCCACAGTTGATATCCAGGTCAAAGTTGACCTGAATGCAAAACGAGTTAAATTTTTTAAAATGGTTATATCTCTTAAAAAAACAAAAAAACAACTAGTTTTAAAAATTCTAACAAAAAAAATAAAAGTATATTTTGATCATCTTAACACATCTGTAAAGTTTCCCATACTAAAAAACTATGCATTTTTAAGATTTTTTTTAACACATCTTCTAGTTCAAAAGTGACCAAATGCGTCATAAGGGTTAATGTTTTTGTGTGTACCCGCAGGCATCATGTGCAGCAGCAGTCCCTGAGCTAACAGCATCTGTGCACTGCGGAGCATGCAGCCCCATCCCGCATCAGAGCTGAGGGCCGAGCCGTCCAGAGGCGGGAAACCTCTCCTGTAGGTCATCCACAGCAGGGAGGAGAACGCCCGCCGGAAACTCTCTCGCTCTCCTGAGAGAAAACACACATGCTCACAATGAAAACCTGGCACTCAGTGCAACTGTGCATGCAGATACAACCGCCCTCTCTGCTTACCAGTGTAGCTCAGCTGATAGGACTGTCCCAGCAGACACACGGGACTGCTCTTACTGAGACGCGGCCTGCTCTTCAGAGACCAGCCTGCACAGAAACAGAGGAAAAAAGTGTGCGGTAGAGCTCAACTTTAAAATCTGGGTTTATTGAAATGGGTCATTTACTGAGAGAGGGAAAATAAAGGTCAAACCAGGAGGATGTACAACGATTAAGCTACTAGAAACCTACTTGCTATCTTTTGATATAAAAACAAACACTATCATTCAAAAGTTTGGGGTCAGAAAGACGTCAGTAAGATAATTAACACTTTTATTCAGCAAGGACACATTAAGTCCATCAAAAGTGACAGTAAAGACACTCATATTATTTTCTGTAGAGTTAGGAAAGTTCTCTTCATCTTCTGCTTCTATTATAAGTGGAGTACCTCAGGGCTCTATTTTGGGTCCGCTTCTTTTTAACTTACACTACCAGTCAAAAGTTTGGAAACGGTAGGGTTTTTAATGTTTTTAAAAGAAGTTTCATCTGCTCACCAAGGCTGCATTTATTCAATTAAAAATACAGTTAAAAACAGTAATATTGTGAAATATTATTACAATTTAAAATAACTTTTCTATGTGAGTATAATTATGTTAAACTGTAATTTATTTCTGTGATCAAAGCTGAATTTTCAGCATCGTTACTCCAGTCTTCAGTGTCACATGATCCTTCAGAAATCATTCTAATATACTGATTTGCTGCTCAAGAAACATTTATTATTTTTATCAATGTTGAAAACAGTTGTGTACTTTCTTTTTTTTCCGGATTCCTTGATGAATAGAAAGTTCAAAAGAACAGCATTTATCTGAAATACAAAGGTTTTGTAACATTAAACCGTTCAAAAGTTTGGGGTTGTAAGAATTTTTATTTTTATGAAAATAAATTAAAAGAAATGAATACTTTTATTCAGCAAGGATGCATTAAATCGATCAAAAGTGACAGTAAAGACATTTATAATGTTACAAAAGATTAGATTTCAGATAAACACTGTTCTTTTGAACTTTATATTCATCAAAGAATCCTGAAAAAAAATATTGTACACAAATATTTTGTGCAATTGTACACATTAAATGTTTCTTGATCATTAAATCATCATATTAGAATGATTTCTGAAGGATCATGTGACACTGAAGACTGGAGTAATGATGCTGAAAATTCAGCTTTGCATCACAGGAATAAATTACTTTGTCAAATATATTCACACAGAAAACAGTTATTTTAAATTGTAATAATATTTCACGATATTACTGTTTTTAACTGTATTTTTAATTAAATAAATGCAGCCTTGGTGAGCAGAAGAAACTTCTTTTAAAAACATTAAAAATCTTACCGTTTCCAAACTTTTGACTGGTAGTGTATATATGCGTCCACTGGGGGATTTCATTAAGAATCACAACGTTTCATTTCATTTTTATGCCGATGATACACAGCTGTACCTGCCGTGGTTCCATTCAACCCTTGTTGGAATGCATCTGGGACATTAAGAAATGGTTATCAAATAACTTTCTCCAACTTCATGAGAACAAAATGAAAATAATTGTTGTTGGTCCCCCAAAATTAAGTAGTTGTAGGAGCTGGGTAATGATTTCCCCTTAGTTTCCTCCCAGTTTAGGAACCTCTGTGTCATCCTGGACTCAGAGTTATGTTTATCCAAACAAATTAACTCTGTTGTTTAGAATAGTTTTATCAAATGCGGATTATACTCCTCTGTCATCTTCCAGACTTTTAAGATCTCCAGACAGCGCTCTTTTATCTATTCCTCGCTCCTCTCTAAAAATTAAGGGAGATGGAGCTTTTTCCGTCCCCCGTCTATGGAAACAATTGCCTCTGGACATCCGCCTTGCACCTTCCGTTACCATTTTTAAAATCAAAATTGAAAATGTATCTCTCCTCCCTGGCGTTTTAATATTATCACACTCCTGTTTTATTGTCTGTTTTGTTTGGCTTTTCTCTGTTTTTATGTTATGTTTCTTTACTCAGCTCAGCACTTTGGATAGCTCTACTATATATATGTGCTATATAAATACAATTTACTTACTTATAATGTTACAAAAGATTTCCATTTCAAATAAATGCTGTTCTTTTTAACTTTCTATTCATCAAAGTATCCTGCAAAAAATGTATCATGGTTTCCACAAAAATATGAAGCAGCACAACTGTTTTCAACATTGATAATAATCATAAATGTTTCTTGAGCTTAAAATCAGCATATTAGAATGATTTCTGAAGGATCATGTGACACTGAAGACTGGAGTAATGATGCTGAAAATTCAGCTTTGATCACAGGAATAAATTATATTTTTAAATGTATTCACATAGAAAAAAGTTATTTTGAATTGTAATATTATTCCACTATTTTTACTGTATTTTCCTTCAAATAAATGCAGTCTTGGTGAGCAGAACAGACTTCTTTCAAAAACATTTTTAAAATCTTACCGACCCCAAAATAACTGACTAAAAGTATCTGTTTACTTCAGTATTATTATACTTTTTCATTATCATTATACTTTTATTGTGCTAAAAGTATGAATAATTATATTTACTGTGAAAAACAAAATCATATTACATTTAATAGGGCCTAAAGAGAGTAAAAAAAATTGCCTCATTATGAAAAAACAGACATTAATCTACAGCATTTTGAAATTAGTGCACTCAAAGTAAAAATACAATTGTCTTAATCTTTTGTAATATCAATATTATGTTCTCCTGAATATATGGAAGCATTATCTTAGGTGACAGAACTAACAATTAATTAAAATTAAATATCTTACCTATATTATAAGATGTGAAACTAGTGATATCCTTTTTTACTAAAACAAACCGCTCATCTGAGAAGTCGAGAATAATCTTCAGCTTTTCGGCATGCAATTATTGTTTAATAATCGGCATTATCATAAAAATTTGGTAGTTACCAGCAATAATGTTCGTGTCAGTCATTTGTGTTCATTATTTAACCAACAACCTACAGAATACAATAAAAATGTTGGACAAACACTGGCCATCAAAAAACTTATTTTTATAAAAATAGTTACACTTAAAAACTGCTACACAACATCGACACGTCTCCACAGACCTCCATATCTGACGTTATTCCAGGCTGAAACGAGTTTGGTTTTGAGTTTGGTCTTCTCCTTGGACTGCTGGACGTGTCCGGCGACATCTGCGCTGAGGCCCGGGTTCGACAGGTCGACCACCTCAAAGGACGCGAGATCATCTGCGGGCTCCATCCCTTTGTCCAACTCATCACTCACATCCATGACGCTGTTTCCATGACGTCCAGGGGATCTGAATCCCAACCGTCCAATCAGAGGAGGGACGGATGTTATGGGTTCGAGCGATGCTGCAGTTGTGCCGCTGTGGGACAGTGAGCAGAAGTTAAAAGGGGTTATTACAGAGCTCTGTTCTCAGGGAAATACTCAGACATGTGACACACATGTGACTGAAAGAATCTTACAAATGTGTCAAAGCAAAAGTTAATATCACTAAACTCAACCAAACATTTAAAGATCTTTGATAATAAGAGTTTAGATGTCTATTAGGTGTTGAATATAAATGATTCCGGTTTATCTGACCTGTAATGACTGTATTGAGGGATATTATTCTACTCTATTTACCATGGTACATTCATATAGTATAGTACATATAGAATAATAGCGGTTAATCATACTGTGATACTACAATGGTAGCTACATGTTTAAAAATAAGATTTTCCATAGTACAATGTCCAAATGTTTCATTATTATTATTATTTGAGAGGATTTTACTGAATTTCAGATGTAAGAGGGACGTTTTTGATGCGGAAACAATGTTTATAAGCCTAAATTCGCCTCTCGAATGAACAGACGAGTCACTTTCTTCCACGATAGGGACACTCTTTTAATTATGTGATAAAATACCTACCTTAAAGGCTGTTTTGATTGTCATGGCATTGTAAACATCGGAGGAGTTCTGCTGGAAACTTTCCGAGTAGCAAACACTCAGATTCACTGCCTGACTGAATCTCCGCCTCTTCCCTCCTTCAGTTGGCAACCAAACTCGCATCTGTCCTCTGATTGGCTGTCTGGTGCTTTAGCGCTCTCTGATTGGTCAATTACAAAGGGAAAAAAGCAGGGGCAGAAATGGGATTGTCCTAAATACTTAGACACATATCAGAGTAATTTGATTGGATCGCAAGATCAAGTAGTGTTTATTCTAAAACAGAAAATTGTCAACAAGTTGTATGGGGTTCCTGTGACATGCATATTTTTTGTCTAAGTGCATTATTTTTGCATTAATTTGATAAATTCATGACATGTATCACTTCATTCTATAAAAACTATTTAGTTTGAATTAATTTTTAGAACATTCATAAATATGTTTTGGTATTTAAACACCTAATGTCAGGTGGTGCAACCATAGGCACAAATGAACAGCAAGAAAACTATTTAAAATGATCTTTTAATAATAACAAATTAAAAATAAAAAACTATGTTTGAAACCTTTCCTATAAGCACATTTCACAAATACCAGTACTTTTAAAGCTGTTGAGATAATTGAAGAAAAAAAATTGGTCTGGCAATTTATATGTCCTCAAATTCAGTGTAAAATTAGTTGTAAAAGTCAGGTGGTGCAACTGCAATAAATGTCCAAATATGAAATAAAAAAATATTACTTAAGCTAAATAATCTAAAACTGTGTTTTATTTTTCTAAAACATATAATTTTAAGTATTGTTTTAAAATGTTAGTTTTAGTTCAAACCATTTTCATGATTATAATTTTTAAAATATTTTAGATGCCGCTTGGGATGCCCACATGGCCTTGTGCACAGCGCTCCGATTTATTGCACAGCAGCACTTCAGGTGACCTGAGAGTTCCGGCTCTTTCCCAGTCCTGTGCCCCTCTCTCTTCCCCTAGTTTCCAGTCTTTCCTTAACTGTCCTATCCAATAAAGGCAAAAATGCCAAGAAATTTAACAAAAAAAGTAAAGAAGTATCAGCACAACACAGGAAGCACATTAAAAATAATCTGGCTGCAAGAGATGCATATCTTGTGAAAAGAGATGTCATGAATCTAGATAACATTTTATTTTGTTGTTATTACTTTAATACAGCCGTCAGACCTGTAAATTCTTGATTTAAACCAACAAATAATAGGTCAAAGTGTTCAATTGGCTGAAAACTAGATTTTTTATAGTTATTGTATTGAATGCATTCATTTGTATACTTATATGATTATTGTAATATATTGATGTCTGCACCTCAAAGCATTCACCCCATTATTATAATACACAAAACATATACGCATCATACATGAAAATTATTTGTCTGTCTTTAAAAATAACATGTTTCTTCGGAAGAGGATTAGGGCCAAGCAATAATAAAAAATTAAAACCATCTCGAGATTAAAGTTGTTAAATTTCGAGAAAAATTTCGTTAAATTTCGAGAAAAAAGTCGAGATAAAATGTTGAGAATAAAGTCATTAAATTACGAGAAAAAAGTTGTTAAATTACGAGAACAAATTCGTTAAATTATGAGAAAAAACTCGTTAAATTTCGAGAAAAAAGTCGAGATAAAATGTTGAGAATAAACTCATAATTTAATGAGCTTATTCTCAACATTTTATCTCGACTTTTTTCTCGAAATTTAATGAGTTTTTTTCTCGTAATTTAACGAGTTTATTCTCAACATTTTATCTCGACTTTTTTCTCTAAATTTAACAAATTTTTTCTCGTAATTTAATGAGTTTATTCTCAACATTGTATTTCAACTTTTTTCTCGAAATTTAACAACTTTAATCTAGAGATGGGTTTTATTTTTTTATTATTGCATGGCCCTAATCCTCTTCCGTATGTTTCATCATCCAAAAATGTCTATTTACATTTTTATTCAGCTACAGCGAATTTAGCCAGATTGCTCACATCGCTTCATTTTGGCTAAAAAGGAATACATTTCCTCTTTATAAAACTTTGAAGCAAACATATGATAATCCATCAATATTTCTCAAAATGTGCATGCTTTTGAATTAAAATCTCTAAGGGGTGAATTTCATGACGACCGTATACATGAGGTTTTTTTTTTTCCTCAATGGATGTAGGTGAGGTTCATATTTCATATTAAAGGCATCAACTTCATCATCAATCATAACTCCAGACACAAATTAAGAAATTCCTATCATGAGATTTTTAAAGTAAAACAGAGGTCAAAAATTGAAGCTTGAGTCTTAGATCATTTTAATGATGTACACTTTTGTCAAGTTAATTACATTCTTTTACATTATGTAAACAAAGAGCTCTTCAGTGCACCAGTGTCATCCTGCTGGTTAAACATTAAACAAGTATAAAACTGCTTATTGCACTTGATTCACATGTACTCAGGCTACCTGGAATACAACTAACAATAACATTACTTAATCAGGGATTAACAAGGGAAAACAGGAAACGAGAGATGAGAACTACACATTTCTTTAGTACCTTTTTTCTAGAGGTTCTCTAACTGTTCAGCTAGATGGTTTTGTTTCATCTTCTTCAGGATGTCCACTGTGAGCTTCAAAGCTCCTTTTGGTCCATCACACTTCACCATCTCATCCACTATGTCAGTGTTATCTGTATTCTCAAGAAAAGAGGCTGAAATTGACCCATGTTGTTTTAAAAACCACTTGAACCTCTTTAGTTTGCCACTTTCCAGATCATCCAGCATTTCCAGAAGCTGCTCTGGAATATTTGCTATCTTCTCTGCAGGGACCTATGACATATAAAGTCAGAAGTTATTGATCAGAGAGATTATTGGTCTCAATAATCTCAATAAAAAATAAAGAAAATTAAAAAAAATTTAAAAAAAACCTGTAAAAATATAAGAAAGCAAAAACTTATTTGAAGTAAATCTGTTTTCTTAAAGATATCTGAATAGCCTTCCAATAAAGTAATAAATTAAAATTAATTTATTTTGTTATGTTACTGGTGTTATGTTTTGTCATAAAAAACAAAAGTAATTTACTTTTTTAAAAATTCATAATGTGAAAGGTCTGACGGCCAAATGTTAGGAAATTTAAGATTTTTTATGTTTTCTGCTCACAAAGGCTGCATTTATTTGATCAAAAATACAGTAAAAAATATATTGTGAAATATTAATATATATATTTATTTAAATATATATTAAAATGAAATGTAATTTTGTGATCAAAGCTGAATTTTCAGCATCATTCTTTATTTAAAAGGGACAATGCACATTAATTAACATGAGCACTCAAGTCTATCATGTAAATGTACCAGGTTTATCCGGCTAACTTTCATCTGTACTCCCTGGCAGGTAAACAAGCCCATAAGTACATAAAACATGAAGAATTGTTTATGCAATGTATTATAGAGTTGTGAGCTTGGGGCGGGGAGTGTGAGCATTTAAAGGGGAAGCATGCTGAATCGGCGCATATTTAATGATGCCCCAAAACAGGCAGTTAAAAAATGAATTTTAAAAAAAATCTATGGGGTATTTTAAGCTGAAACTTCACAGACACATTCAGGGGACACCTTAGACTTATATTACATCTTGTGAAAAAGCATTCTATGGCACCTTTAACCATTGTTTTATTGATGAGAAAGAAATAAAAGATGTAAAATGTATTAGTTATGTGAGTATAGTATTCCTGGTGTGCTTCTTCTGTGTGGTACAGTCTATTAAAGATGAGTTATGATTTTGTCTAATAAGCTCATTAAGGGCACTCATTATGCAAAATTCACTTTTACATGGTGTTTGAACGATAATGTGTGTTGGTGTTGTGTGAACACAGCCACCCTATAATGATAAAAATACACCCACTCCTTTTTTAATCCCCATAAATCATAAGTGTTTTCACATTTGGCCCCGAAACTCTGGAATAGCCTTCCTGATAATGTTCGGGGCTCGGACTCGCTCACCCAGTTTAAATCTAGATTAAAGACGCATCTCTTTAGCCAAGCATTCACGTAATGCATCTCATGTCAGATCACTTGCACGTGACTATCTTTGCTTAATATTATGAACAGCAGCTACGCTAATTATTCTCCTAGAGAGTACATCAGCTTCAGTTTGGATCCAGCCTCTTAAGAAGACCTCAGATGACTAATGCCCTCGAAGAGATGGCGCCAACTCCTGCGAGGACTTCAGAAGATGCAAAATCGGGATCAACATGCAGATTCCCAAATTTCTACATATCCTAATTATTGTAAATATATGTTATTCATTTTTCCAGGAGCTCATTGCTTCTACCTTCAAGTAAAATGCTTAAATGCAGTGTTTGTAAATTATTTGCCTAAATTATTACATTATTAGCTAACTGCATTCTCTAAATTGTAATGTTGACTTGCATTCTCTGCAAAGCTGCTTTGAAACGATATGTATTGTGAAAAGCGCTATACAAATAAATGTGAATTGAATTGAATTGAATAAATGTCTTTACTGATCACTATAAGGCATTCCTGCTGAATAAAGCATAGATTTTTTTCATTATTGCAGAATCTCCATGTCACCTGTTGTTTGAGCAGCCGTCTCTTCTTCTCTTCTCCCAGCTTGTTTTGTCCCTTCAGGTCTCTCTCATGTTGAGCCTTCATGGCCTGCATGTTGATCTCCAGCCTCAGTTTGGCATCTTCGCTGGCATGCAGCTCGTCCTCTAGCACCTCCACCTGTGTCTTCATCTCCTGCAGCTGCTGCTCCATCTCACGCTTCGTCTTCTTCAGATCATGAACCTGAGAGAGAAAACAATGAGATTAAAACTTGTCAAGATGTTTTTTTATATGTTATTTTATATTCACTCTGTGGTTTTTAAAGTGCTTTATAAATACATTTTTAATTGAATTATTGGAGCTGACGTAGTGAAGCCTTACAGTCTTGCCCACATCATCTTTAGAGGACACCAGGTCCTCTATCTCAGCCTGGAGCAGTTTGTTACTTTGGTCCAGCTCTTCCTTTAGGTTCGTCAGGGTTTCTAGTTTGCGCACCAACACTAGCACGCGGGTCTCTTTTTCACGAGCTTCGGCCTCAGCGTGATCGCGCTCCTCTGCGTAATGGGCAGAGATGGCCTTCTCCTCAGCCATCATCTATAAAACAATAGCAAATTGAGAATGCTACATTCAGCTATTATCGTTGTACAGTCTTGATTTTGAGTTGTTTTGGCTTTTTAATGCTTGCTTTGTCTTATTTCAAATCATCTGCCTGAGAGCTGCTGTGCTGATGTTAATTCCTGACCTGGTCAAAGTTCTCCTGCTTCTTCTCCAGGTTGGAGACAGTTTGTCTCAGTTGGTCCTGCTCCACCAGCATGTCATCCAGCTCCTGCTGCAGCCGGGTCTTGGTCTTGTCCAGCTTGTCATAGGCCGCGTTCCTCTCATCCAGACGCTGCGTAACAGCCTCCAGATCACACTGAACGCGTTCCCTCTCCTCCTCTGTGCTCTCTAGAGAACTGTCCCCCAGCTCCATTATCTTCTTCATGTCCACCAGCTACAGGAGAGGAGGCAGACAAAAATTAGACATGGAAAATGCTATACGCAGAATAACATATTACCATACTACCCATTTTATTATTGTATACTGCGGTACAGTAAACATAGCAGTAGTATGTTTAGTACTGCATTTGGTTTGTTCAGAGGATACTATTCATATACTATTAAAATAATTTAAAATAATAATAGCATGCTTTATACAGTATTTACTTAAAGGGTTAGTTCACCAAAAAATGAAGTTTCTGTCATTTATTACTCACCCTCATGTTGTTCCACACCTGTAAGACCTTCGTTCATCTTCAGAACACAAATTAAGATATTTTTTATTAAATCTGTGAGCTTTTTTCTGATCTCCCTATAGAGAGCAATGTCATTCCAAATTTCAAGGCCCAGAAAAGTACAGGATTAGTTCATTTTCCAATTAAAATTTCCTGATAATTTACTCACCCCCATGTCATCCAAGATGTTCATGTCCTTCTTTCTTCAGTCAAAAAGAAATTAAGGTTTTTGATGAAAACATTCCAGGATTTTTCTTATAGTGGACTTCAATGGACTCCAAACGGTTGAAGGTCAAAATGACAGTTTACAGCGTTCCCAGACGAGAAATAAGGGTCTTATCTAGAGAAACCATAATTTTCTAAATGTTTTTTTTTATTATTGTATACATTTTAACCATAAATGCTCATCTTGAACTAGCTCTCTTCTTCTTTTCTATTAGAATTCCAGCAGTGTAGACACTGCTAAGTGTATTACTGCCCTCCACAGGTCAAAGTTTGAACTAAATTGTCATATACAATATGCTTGTGCAAGTATATAATAATTAGTTCAAACTTTGACCTGTGGAGGGCAGTAATACAGTTAGCAGTGTCTACACTGCTGGAATTCTAATAGAGAAGAAAAAGAGAGCTAGTTCAAAATGAGAGTTTATGGTTAAAACTTATATTATTTATTTATTTTTAAGAAAATGACAGATGGTTTCTCTAGATAAGACCCTTATTCCTCGTCGGGGATCGTGTAAAATGCTTTGAAGCTGCACTGAAACTGTAATTTTGACCTTCGACCATTTGGAGTCCATTGAAGTCCACTATAAGGAGAAAAATCCTGGAATGTTTTCATCAAAAACCTTAATTTCTTTTCTACTGAAGAAAGAAGGACATGGACATCTTGGATGACATGGGGGTGAGTAAATTATCAGGAAATTTTAATTTTAAAGTGAACCAATCCTTTAATGTTATGAAGTGACAAGAATACTTTTTGTGCGCAAAAACCAAAACCAAAAAGTCTTTATTCAACGATTTCTACTTTTCTGTGTAGTTCTCGTACATTGTTTAAATCCAGCGCTTCCAGGTTCTACGTCAGAACGCTGACTCATTATTGGCCAGCTCCTGTGTCAGCATCACACACATGCGTCGTGCTGCTCACATGATCAGCTTTGGCCAATACTGAGCCCGCATTTGGACGTAAACACGAAAGCGCTGCACTGCGTTCATTACGTGATCTGCGTAGGAGACTAACAGGGAAGAGAAGAGATTGCTTAATAAATAAAGTAATTATTTTTGTTTTGTTTTTGTGCACAAAAAGTATTCTCGTCACTTCTTTACATTAAGGTTGAACCACTGCAGTCATGTGGACTATTTTAACCATGTTTTACTACTTCTCTGGACTTTGAATGACAGTAATTACATTGCTTTCAATGGAGGATAAAAAACCTCTTGGATTTTATCAAAAATATCTTAATTTGTGTTCTGAAGATGAATGAAGGTCTTACGGGTGTGGAACGACATGTGGGTGAGTAATTGATGACAGAATTTTCATCAACTAAGCCTTTAATATTATGCAGTACACTTCTTTATTTATTTTTTTAATTAGTTAATTTATTTATTATTTAAGGCCTTATCAGCAGCTAAGGCTATTTGACAAATAATAATTATAAAAATAAAACTTACAAACAACAATGGCAACAAATAAACAAATAAAAAATATGCAAAATATTTTTCTTACAACAATCTAATTGTAAAGCTTTTATCAATTTTAATATCAAATAAAATAAAATAAAATATCACAAATCACAAATCAAATATCACTACAGATTGCAAAGTGAAACATCTCAGCTCAGAAACATCTACATGATTAAATGTTTTCATAGCAGAACACATCTAGAAATGTTTATATCCACTGTAGAAATGTCCATGACTTTTCCAGTTCTGGAAAACTTTGAAATTCCCTGATATTTACAGGTTTTCCATGAAAAAACATCACTATGGCTTGCAAAGTGAATTTTACTCTTGTAGCAGAACATAACTAGGTAAATTCATTTTCACTATAGAAATTTCCATTACTTTTTTTAAGGTTGTATTAATTTCAATGACATTTCCAGTTCTGTAAATCTTCACAACTCCCTGATATTTCAAGGTTTCCATGACAGTGTGCTTGTACCTGTGCCTGCATGGTGCCGAGTTGTTTCTCCAGGTTCCTCTTGGCCTCCCCTTCCATCTCCAGCTGCTCCTTCAGGCTCTTGTGCTCGACCTCCAGCGTCTGCAGGTATGTGCTCAGGGACAGTTTCTGCCGTGTCTCCTCCTGAAGTACCTCCTGTGAGGATTTAATCAGGGTTCAGAGAGTGAGTGAGAGTCGCATAACTGCAGAATTCCCATAAAGCCCAGCAGTCGCTGCTTTGTACCTGCATGTGCTGAAGCTGTGACTCCAGAGCAGAGCAGTCCTTCGACGCCTTGATGGACTTCCCTTCGGCTTCACTCAGCAGATAGTTGACATTATCCAGCTCCAGCTGAAGTATGAAACAGCCATCCACGTCACACAAACACCTTCATTACATCTTCATTCATGATGAAAAATCTATTGATTAATTACAAAAAAATGTTTTCCAGTCGAGCAGGAGGACCAGATGCATGAAGCTCTGATAAAAAATTCCTGTTAATTTTGATGTAATCATAATGCAAAAACTGAAACAAAAGAAATCTAAATATTGACAAAAAGTATTTTTATTTAGTAGTGATTTAATTTTTTATTACATATATTTTTTGCCTCCCATGCATTATATTTTAAAAATGTTTAACTTAATGCAATAAGTAAATATATAAACAAAATAAATATTTTTAATAATTTTATAAAAAAAAAGATATCGGCAGATATCTGTGGGGGTTTTGCGGGCATAAATTCAGTAAGGTTCTCTGCAGTCGACGCACCTGCATTTTGGCGACTTTCTCAGTCAGTTCGAGCCGCTGTCTCTCGCTCTCAGCATGTTTGACCAGCAGCTCCTGCAGCTGCGTCTCGGCCTTTTTCCTGCGGTTTTCGGACTCTCTTTTGTCGCGCATGAGCATCTGCAGCTCGATCTGAAGCTTGTTCCTCGCCGATTCCAGAGCTTGTTTGGTCTTTTCCACCGACACCTTATTTTGCCAACCGAGACCCAGAAAACAAATCACATTTGTCCTTGCACATGCCTTTATTCCTGTTTTCAAGTGTGTTTGAGCATTTCTTACCCATTTGACGTGCTCCAGCTGCTTGTCGAGCTTGTCGAAGGCCTCTTTCTGAAGCATCTCTGCCACCTGCTGCTTATGAATGTTTTCGTCCTCTTCTTCCAAAGTTTTCTTCAGCTGAGCCACCCTAGTTTCAATCTCTGTCCTGCATGAAACATACTGTTATTAGGGGTTCAATCACGTAGCACTGAAATCTTATTGTAATTGTTAAAATTTCCAAAGATCACCATTCTACCCTAAAAGTAATCGAGAAATGGCTCATAACTCCTAAACTGTTAGGCGTAGGCTCAAGTGTCTTATATCGTTAAAATCCTTAGCCAAGAGGCAAGAGATTCGCTCATCGTTCTGGCAACATTTTGGGGTATTTTTGATTTTTTTGAAAAACCTACTATTACAAACTAGTCCTAGATATTTGGCCTGATCAGAACCAAACCAGTGCAGCAAGAGTCTGATGGTCAATAGTTAAAATTCTGATTCACAGTCCCTCTGGGCCGACAAAACATTTGAGGTTGGCTGAGACACTTTTACTAAAATGGCTATAACTCTCAAACGGAATAAGATATTTTCACCAAACTCAGCACACCTATGTAAGAGCTGTGGAGCATGAAAAACAATGCCATGGTGGAGCTTGGTGGCACTTTAACAGTTAAAAGTTAGTCTGATTGACTTGGCATCATACCGATATCAGCTGATAACTGTTAATTTTTAATGTTATCGTTATCGGACCGATAATAAAAGTAGGCCAAAATATTGTCAATAAAAAAAGATAATTTCCTTCAGATGTGCACAGTTCGCCATGATTCCAGACTATATGACTGGAATCAAAAAGGAAAATACATTTAAGTGCAATATGTGCAACGCAAATCTGTCATATACATAAAATTATAATGAGAACACAACTGTAAATTATATATATATATATGATTAATCTCATATAGGATGAATTTGGTTAATTAACTGAGTAGTAAAGCACTTTCCTGATCATCTTTAGCTTCAGCACATTCAAACAGCAATGCACAACATTAATAACTATGATTGGAACTGTCATATTACATAACATTATAATGAGAACACAATTGTAATACAACATTGTGAATTCTTTGGGTTCAGTTGGCTTTTCATTGCGTTTTTACGGGAAAAGCACATCCACGACAGAAGTGACTCATTCTGACTAGCATGTAACTTGGTTCAAAATTCAAACCGGAAATCGAGGGTAACGCGGGTATGATGTCATTGATAGGCGACGCACAGACGCTTATTGGTGGAGAGGAGACAGAGTGATGAAGCCAGTCAGTGTATGGGGATGATTAGGAGGCCATGATTGACAGAAGCCAATGGACAAATTTTGCCACCCCTTCTTTTTTTGAAGGACATTCTGGAATTTTTTAACGACCACAGAGAGTCAGGACCTCGGTTTAACGTCTCATCCGAAGGACGGTGCTTTTTGACAGTATAGTGTCCCCTTCACTATACTGGGGTGTTAGGACCCACACAGACCACAGGGTGTGCACCCCCTGCTGGCCTCACTAACACCTCTTCCAGCAGCAACCTAGTTTTCCCAGGAGGTCTCCCATCCAGGTACTAACCAGGCTCAGCCCTGCTAAGCTTCAATGGGCAACCAGTCTTGGGCTACAGGGTGATATGGCTGCTGGTAATTTTAAAAGTTAATGAATCTTACACTGGTTCAAACATATACAATGCCAGACTGTACTGTTTATGTTTGATTATGTTGAATTGTGAGCCTTTTGTTTCTGTAATCAGGCTCTTAAATGATATGAAACGAAATTTTATTACCCAATGTATTGTTAATTGGCATCTAAATATAAGGAATCATTGGTTCCCTTTCATAGGGAACTCAACCCTGTGTCAGCTTCTGATGCTATGGGGGGGGGATGTGTAGTCTGATGATGTCATGTGTAGCACCCGAGTGTATAAAAGTGATTACACATCATCAGCTTTTGTTGTCTTCAGGAATCTGCTTTGTTTGTATGCACGTGTGAAGATAAGGGTCTTGGAGCATGTTTGACTCTTAATATAAGATAAGTGGCTTGACAGATGGGAGAAGCAGGATTATGTTCCTTGTGAATGGGATGACCCCCATCCCCAGGCTACTGGAAGGTCAGAGCAGTGAAAATTATAACTGTCCAAAAGCTGAAAAATAATTGCATTATACCAGACAAATTGCTATGGCCAATAAACTATTTCAGATAAATGCAATTAAACCAGAAGCTAATATTAACCCACATAAATGTTGTGCATCTCTAAATGACAAGATCCAGTGTGACAGTATGTGTTTATGAGCATCCAACACACACCTGTCCAGCACCTCCTGCAGCTCTTCCTCTTTTTTGGCCAGCTGCGCTCTGAGCTTATCGATCTGAGCCTGCAGCTCCATCGAGTTGCTCTCCAGTTTCCTGCTGTTCTCCTCCAGCTCCTGACGTTGATTCTCCTTGTGCCACAGATGGTCTGAGGGAGAAAGATGGTACAAAAGAGAGGAGAAAATCATTTAATTTAGCAAAACTTCCTGTATTTCTCAACACAGACACATTCTTCCTGTTGTCAATTACAGTTGTATGCCAAATCCTGTGTTTCTCCTTTGTACGAGATAAGTATCTTCATTTAGCATTATCATAATTATGCACTTTATTATTTTCATTTAGCATTGTTTTTATTCTGATCTTTATTTCACAAAAGCTACAAATGGTTCAATTAAACATACTATTCTTTGTTTTTAGTCATCTGATGGTTAGCAAGCCAACTGAATATCCTGCAAAGCTACTGTAACACAAAATACACAAGATAAAACACTCCAAAATAGCATACCACCACACACTGTATGATATTGTAATAAATTATATCCTCATATCATTATTGTTATGGTTTATATCCAAATCCATACTTTGAATTACATATATTGTTATATTTTACATAATGCTGTATTTTAGGGTGTATCTTTTTTTTGTGTGTGTGTGTTATTCATTTCATGTATCAGCTAAATGAATGAATGTAAATGTACATCCTGCAGACTGAAGTGCTGTTTAATGGTGATTTTATTGGCATGATCATCTAAAGCAGGATAAATCATGAAGTTTTTTTTGCATATTTAGCACAACAGTACTGACAGTAAGAGCGTCTGGACACTTGACTCACACTCCAGGTTTTTGACCATGGCTTCGTGTTTCGTGAACTCTGAGATCCTTTCTTCCAGAAGTTTCTTCTCCTGTACAACCAACAAAGAGGCAACTAGTGAGAAAAACAACCAGAGTTTCCCATGACATAAACTACTATCTATCAAGCAGGGGACCTCAAAATGAATTAAATGATTTAAAAGTAAGACAAAACAAGCTTTAAATAAGCTAAAACCTCTAAAAATCAAGATACATCAAGATTACATTTTTTTGTTTTTTTGTCTTTGAATAATCCGGATTTCCTTGGAAACCTGGAAAGTCTTGAAACTTAATCAAATCTTACATCGCCATGTATTGAACGATTTTATTGCACAATGTCGAGCGCACCAAAAATATTCTCGTCGCTTTATAATATTAATATTGAACCACTGTACTCACATGAACTGATTTAAATATGTTTTTAGTGCATTAATGGATCTTGAGAGAGGAAATGTCATTGCTGGCTATGTAGGCCTCACGGAGCCATCGGATTTCAACAAAAATATCTTCATTTGTGTTTCGAAGATGAACGAAGGTCTTACAGGTGTGGAACAACATGAGGGTGAGTAATAAATGGCAGAATTTTCATTTTTGGGTGAACTAACCCTTTAATAACTGTATTAGTCTGCTATCAATGCTCAAGCCTTCATTACAAGCTCTAAAATAATGTTTTAGAATTAGCAACGGAGGCTTGGGATGACGTGTAAGAAATTCGTCCCACACACAAGTGTGTTTATTAGGACAAAAATCTGACAAATGTCTTGAAATACAAAATCGAAACAGTGTCTTGAGGTGTGGTAACCATAGTATAAGTGGAATAATTGACAACGGGATGTTAAATTATTAGAAAATAATGCACACCCGAGGTTGTAATGTGGCCAAGATGCAAAGCGGAACCTCGGGTGTGCATTATTTTCTAATCAACAGATCATCATCAATTATTCTTTACTTATTGCACACCTTCCAGCCAATCAGAATCAAGTATACAGACAGGCCATGGTATTGTGTAATATATTTTTCTAGTTATGGCAAACTCTAAAATATTTTAGCAGGTGGAAATTGTGCATTAAAAATATTTTTAAAAATCCTTCTAAATCCTTATCCTGTAAATGAGGAACAACTGGAAATATCAAAGTAAATTAATTGGCTAAAAATAGCAGGATCCCTAAAGAACAATGAGCTCTTAAAGCTTCTGCAATCCTGACATTTATTTATTATTTTAATTGTAATTAAAAAATTTAAAAAAAAATCTTGAACAGACCCTGGAGAGTTTGTTATTCTGGTCATCCAGGACCATCACGTCTTCTTCAGTTTTCTTGAGTTTGGCCTCCAGTGTGTCCTTCTCCATCTGCAGATTCTGACGAGCAGCCTCTTCATCAACCAGCCGCTGCTTCAGATCCTGTTGGACCATAAAACCATCATTCCTCATTAAGCCAATTGACACTCTGAGCATGTTATTGAAAGCGTGTTTACCTCCATGTTCTGCTCAATTATCAACTTTCTCATCAGCAGAAAATTGGTTCTATCCTCGTCTTCCTTTACGCGAGCCTCCAGGTCTTGCAGAATCTCCTCCAGCTCCTGTTTCTTGGCCACCAGCTTATTTCTCATCTCATCTGCCTCATTGCACAGATCCATCTCGGCCTGCAGCTGCTCCTGCAGAGCCAGTTTCTCTGCATACAGCTGTGGGGAGAAACAAATGCTTACATGCCTACCAGAACAGTATTATCATCTTACCATGTCCAAAAAGACCAATAACTGATACTGTTTTGATGAATTTTGATGAATTTTTGAAATGTGAATTTCTGCTTGGCATGTTGGGTTTTTCACACACATACATAAAAAATAATATATATAAAATGAAATAAAACTAAATAAAATATAAAAAACACACTTAGCAAAATAGAAAATAGAAATGTATAAAATACAAAACTTATAAAATAAATTTAAAAATCAAAAATGTAAAAAAATTAAATAAATACATTTTAAAAATATATATATTAAAATTTTAAAATAAATTATTAAATAATTCAAATTAAAAAATAAATACACAAATAATAAAAATAATAAAAATGAGTGAAAAATTGATTAAAAATTAAAACACTTAAAAACAGTTTATAATATTACTACTTTGAACATTCCAGTATTCCTGTTTGTCTGTGCTTCATACCTGCTGCTGTTTGGCCTCCATCTCTTGCAGCTGCTGTTCAGCAGCCATCAGTTTCTCCCGTACCTTGTTGAGCTCCTCGTCTTTGTCCTGCATTTCCTCTTCCTTTCTGCTGACCTGCAGCAGTGGTTTCACCTGAAACACACACACACACACTCTTTGTGTTTGTCCTGTACTGTGTGTGTGTGTGTGTGTGTGTGTGTGATGAACCTTAGTGAAGAGTCTCCACCACTGCCAGTTCCTGAGCTTCAGGTAAGCAGCACAATTCCTGTGAATCACCCTCATAGCTGTGAGCTGCTGCTGTCTCTTAGCAAAAGCTCTGCAAGACAAACAGTCAAGAGGAGGATACAGCGGCATTTAATATAAGAAATATTATAAAAATTTTAAATTATGGGTTTCTCTTTTAATATATGTTAAAATGTAATTTATTCCTGTAATCAAAGGTGAAATTTCAGCATCATTACTCCAGTCTGCAGTGTCACATGATCCTTCAGAAATCATTGTAATATGATGATTTATTATCAATGTTGGAAACAGTTGTGGTGCTTAATATTATTTTATAACCTGTGATACTTTTTCAGGATTCTTTGATGAATAAAATGTAAAAAATAATCAGCATTTATTTTAAATAGAAATCTTTGTAACAATATACACTACCGTTCAAAAGTTTGGGGGCGGTAATTAATAAATACTTTTATTCAGCACAGAAGTGTTAAATTGATAAAAAGTGATAGTAAAGATTTATATTGTTAGAAAAGATTTATATTTTAAATATATGCTGTTCTTTTTAACGTTTTATTCATCAATGAATCCTGAAAAAAAGGATCACAGGTTCCAAAAAAATATTAAAGGTGCCGTAGAACGTGTTTTAAAAAGATGTAATATAAGTCTAAGGTGTCCCCTGAATATGTCTATGAAGTTTCAGCTCAAAATACCCCATAGATTTAAAAAAAAAATAAAAATTTTAACTGCCTATTTTGGGGCATCATTAAATATGCGCCGATTCAGGCTGCGGCCCCTTTAAATTCTCGTGCTCCCCGCCCCCGGAGCTCGCGCTTTCCTTAAACAGAATAAACAAAGTTCACACAGCTAATAAAACCCTCAAAATGGATCTTTACAAAGTGTTCATCATGCATGCTGCATGCATGCTTCGGATCATGTGAGTATAATATTTATTTGGATATTTACACTTGATTCTGAATGAGTTTGATGGTGCTCCGTGGCTAAAGCTAACATTACACACTGTTGGAGAGATTTATAAAGAATGAAGTTGTGTTTATGAATTATACAGACTGCAAGTGTTTAAAAAATGAAAATAACGACAGTCTTGTCTCTGTGAATACAGTAATAAACGATGGTAACTTTAACCACATTTAACAGTACATTAGCAACATGCTAAGGAAACATTTAGAAAGACAATTTACAAATATCACTAAAAATATCATGATATCATGGATCATGTCAGTTATTATCGCTCCATCTGCCATTTTTCGCTATTGTCCTTGCTTGCTTACCTAGTCTGATGATTCAGCTGTGCACAGATCCAGACGTTAATACTGGCTTGTCGAATGCCTTGAACATGAGCTGGCATATGCAAATATTGGGGGCGTACATATTTATGATCCCGACTGTTACGTAACAATTGGTGTTATGTTGAGATTCGCCTGTTCTTCGGAGGTCTTTTAAACAAATAAGATTTATATAAGGAGGAAACAATGGAGTTTGAGACTCACTGTTTGTCATTTCCATGTACTAAACTCTTGTTATTCAACTATGCCAAGGTAAATTCAATTTTTGATTCTAGGGCACCTTTAAGCAACAACTGTTTTCAACATTGATAATAACTGAGTATCAAATCATCATATTAGAATGATTGCTGAAGGATCATGTGACACTGAAGACTGAATGCTGAAAATTTAGCTTTGATCGCAGGAATAAATAAAATTTTAAAGTATCTTAAAATAGAAAACCATAATTTTAAATTTTAATAATATTTCACAATATTATTGTTTTTTATTTTATTTATTATGAAATAAATGCAGCCTTAACGAGCATAAGAGACTTTGTTCAAAAACATTAAAATAGTAATGTTTCCAAAATTTTGACTGGTAGTGTATATATAAAATTGTATTTGTTAATTCATTTTTTCCATTAACAAAAATGTTTTTTTGTAATAGTTTTACTTAACAGTATAAACCCTGCTATTTGCTAGGAACTATGCACACAGAACACCAGAATTTCTGTAAAGCTGCTTTGAATGGAAATGCACTGTAAATAGCACTATACAAATAAAAGTAAATTGAATTGACCCACATAGCAATGCCCAAATGACCATCCAGAAAACCCTCCCAACTGCCTAGCAACACCCTAACAACTGCTTCCCAACCACACAGCAACATCCCTCCCCAGAAACCAGCTGCCTCTGACTAACAATAACAATTAGCAAATCATTTTGGCAATGAATAGTGCATATTTACAATTTACATAGTATTGCGTAAAATAAGTATTTCATTTCAGGACTTATTTACTGTCATTAAACTGTATTATTTAAACCACTGAAAAACCCCAGAGTGGTGGAGCACTAAACATAGTGTGTGTCGTCACACTCACTTGCGGGCGACATATCCGCGGCACCAGCCCTGGAAGTTGATGATGACGTCAGTGATTTTCAGATCTCGCTCTTCCTCGAGGTGAGCCAGAACTCCAGCACGGAAAAACACCTTGCTCTGTCCGATCCGGTACAGGTTGGGATCCAGCTCCAGAGCTTTCATCTGAGACACAGATGAAGAATTCATGATCAAACTCCAGCTGAAACAACACATCTGACATCACTGGGAAGCTTTATTTAAACTCACCATCAGAACACAAGCCTGTTTGCTGTCCATGAAGCCATTGGGAATGGTGTTGGGCGTGAGGATTTCATACCTGTGCAATAATGCAAACCATCACGGCAAAACACAATAAAATCTTGTAGTTGTATTCAATTAGTAATAGTTAACAGATGTATTATAATTTATTATGAAGAACTCGCTAATTTATTCATTCCCATGAAACCAAAACAAATCCTGAGAAAACAACAAAAATTCCCGACATTTGTCCGTTACCTCTGCCTGAACTCCTGTAAGATGATGCGATTTGGGAATCCCTGTCTGCAGATACGGATGCCCTCCAGCACACCATTACACCGCAGCTGATCCAGAACCAGGTGAGGGTCCAACTTTCCAGCCTGAGATGGAAGAAGACACAAAACGCAAATGCTTATGATAAATTCAGGAGTGTTGCTAGAAACACTGAAGAAAAAAGTCAACATGACAATGCAGCTAGTAATATGTGTCCTGTCACAGATATTTCATACGCTGTAAAAAAAGAAAAAGAAAAAAAAAGGTTGTTTCTTTAACTTCACTAAGTTATCTTTGTACATTGACTCAGTTAAGTTTTATTAACTTAGATTTTTATGTATATTCAACTTGACAAATTTAGTTGAACTTATAAAGTTTAGTTGGAATAACTAAGTTTTAAGTTTTCAATAGCACAGCTCATATTCATTTAACCTAATTTGACTTATTTTCTTAGTTAAACCAAATAAATAATTATTTTATTTCGATTGTTCTTATATTTCAAATGTTTCAGCTATGTTTTGGTTAAGAATTTTTTCATTAAAATTCATTTCTATTGCAAATAATTGATCTGATTTCAGCCACTGAAACATCAACTGCATATCAAATCAATTACATTTCTCAAGATCTAAGCAGAGGATGATTAAACAACTCCAAAAACAGTTTTAGCAGGTCACTTTAGTGTTAGAGTTTAGTGTTATTAGTGCCTCTAAACTTTCTACTGATCTTGTGATACTGCAGCATTTGCTCCAGCAGTGTCATGCAATCTGAAGAATTATCATCAATCATTTGAAGAATTAAACAAAAAACATGCAGTTTTGAACTATGATATCATTCAGACACACATAAACATCAAGAATCAGCATATGAATCTCAGCAATGGTGACAATCAACAGCATTTTGGATGTTTCAGTTAAAAACCATGTCTCTTTTGGGTTTTAAATGAAGATTTAGATTTATCATGTTTTATAAGTTTTTTTCCCTCCTTCTTCCCTTCCTTTATTTGGGTGCAATGTGTATGAACAGCATATATTGTCTGATGTGTTATTGTTCCCTTTGTACTGATCAGGGGCCGTATTCACAAAACATTTTATCTTACCACTAAGAGTTTTCCTAAATAGCAGTAAAAGTTCTTAGCTAAGAGTTTTCTCTTAAAACCTATTCACAAAGCTGCTGAGACAAACTTCTACTAAGGAATAGACTGAAGTCTTAAGCTAAGAGTAAGGGCGGGGTTGACCTTGTTGCTATGGAGTAAACACACAGTGATTGACTGATGGGGGAGGAGTCAGCGATTTAATCATAGAAATATTGTAGAATGAGGTGTCATGTTTCCATATTAAAATAAAGGTTTTAAAATACAAATGTTGCCCCATTCAAATAAAGTTTTTTTTAATTAAAATGTTGCCATATTCAAATAAAGGTTTTAAAATGTAGGCTAAGTTTCACTAATTAAATTAGTATATTCAGTTAATTGTCCACCTCTTTGATGTCTTCATCTCAAGAGAACGCAGAATTCAAGCGACAAATTATGTTTTATAAATAAGTTTGGGAGGAACACATTCAAACTGTCTTTCTAATCAGCTCGAGAGGAGGAATATATACACAGACGAGAGCCGACTCGCCTATAGTTACTTTGACAGTTTTCCCTCACTGTCGGCTGGGGATATTGGGAGAACTTTGGGTTTGGGCTAAATTCCAAGCTTGGAGCCCTCGAACCCCTTGGACAGCACACCAAATACACTTATTTATTTTTTTTTTTTACTCTATTCAATCATTTGTAAATGTGAACTCATGAAAACCACTGCCACAGGTAATTTGACTATATTTATTTATTTGTTAAAGATTTATTTTTGGCGTCTCATTGTAGATTTAAATCTATAAATCAAAATGTATTGCATTTATGAAGAAATGGTTGAGCACCCAAGGCTCTATCCTCTATTGCCTCAATGGTGTTCAGTGTCTTTGGGTGGATTAGGACTGTTTGTGATTTTTTCTTAGTGACTTAGGAGTCCTCTTGACTACTCCTAACGTTTCACAGATTTAGGAGCTAGTTTTAAGACTAGCAAAAATGTAGGACTCCTAAAATTAAGACTGACACGCCTATTATTTTTAAGAGTTTCTCTTAAATTGGCAAGTTAGGAGCTACTTTTAGCCTTAAGATGTTTTGTGAATACGGCCCCAGGAGTCTGATAATCAATCAATCAAGCTATCTGGGGCCGTATTCACAAAACATCTTAAGGCTAAAAGTAGCTCCTAAATCTGCGATTTAGGAGAAACTCTTAGAAATAGTGGGCGTGTCAGTCCTAATTTTAGGAGTCCTAAATTTTTGCTCTAAGAGTATTTCACAAAGCATTTAAGCACTAAAACTAGCTCCTAAATCTGTGAAACGTTAGTAGTAGTCAAGAGGACTCCTAAGTCAAAAAGAACAAATCACAAACAGTCCTAATCCACCCAAAGACACTGTACACCATTGAGGCAATAGCGATAGATTGAACTTTTTCTTCATAAATACATTTTGATTTATAGATTTGAATATAAATCATTTTGGCACCAAAAAATAAATCTTTAACAAATAAATAGATATTTTCCGATTACCTGTGGCAGTGGTTTTCTTGAGTTCACACTTACAAATGATTGAAGCGTATTTTGGTGTGCAAAACCCAAAGTTCTCCCCATCCCCAGCCAAGAGTGAGGAGTGAGTTGGCAGAGGGATGCAGAAAACCGTCGAAGTAACTATAGGCGAGTCGGCTCTCGTCTGTGTATATATTCCTCCTCTCGAGCTGAATAGAAAGACCGTTTGAATGTGTTTCTCCCAAACTTTGTTTATAAAACATAATTTGTCGCTTGAATTCTGCGTTCTCTTGAGATGAAGACATCAAAGAGGTGGACAATTAACTGAATATACTAGTTTAATTAGTGACACTTCAGCCTACACTTTAAAATCTTTATTTGAATAGGGCAACATTTGTATTTTAAAAACGTTATTTTAATATAGAAACATGACACCTCATTCTACAATATTTCTATGATTAAATCGCTGACTCCTCCCCCATCAGCCAATCACTGTGTGTATTGTCCATAGCAACAAGGTCAACCCCGCCCTTACTCTTAGCTTAAGACTTCAGTCTATTCCTTAGTAAAAGTTTGTCTCAGCAGCTTTGTGAATAGGTTTTAAGAGAAAACTCTTAGCTAAGAACTTTTACTGCTATTTAGGAGAACTCTTAGTGGTAAGATAAAATGTTTTGTGAATACGGCCCCAGACTTTTTGCATTGAAACATTCATTAACTGAAATAAAATTTTTATATCATTAGTTGCCAAGGCATAATTTCTAATTTTCATTTAGTGTAAGTCATCAAATTACTAAAACAAAAACTAAAATAATTTATGAAAAAAAAAAAAAAACGATCTAGATAAAAAATAATGAATAAAACTGAGAAAAAACACAACAAAATGACTTTAAAATTACAATGAAAACTTAAAATATAAAAATAAAAACTCATTCAATATATTAATAAAAACTATAATATTATAGTCTGTTTATGATAGCCTACTAAAATAGCACTGATATTAACATGCCAATCATGAAATTCTATGGTATATATATTATAGTTTTATAATTTATTGTATTTATTTACAGTATATAGTATTTTACAGTACACATAATTGTATTTATTTGTTTATTAAATAGGGACAATGTATGTTAATGGACATCAGCATAAAAATACAAAATGAAGGCTGAACATACCAGTTTATATCAACAATTTATATCAGCACATCTACATAATTCATCATGTTGAATGCACAGCAGTTTTTACCTTTTTCTCATGGTTGGGAATGATGCATCGGACAAAGTTGGGGTTGGTGTTTCTGAGTGTGGCCATGAGATTGGACATCTGCTCCTTATAGAGCTGCCCAACCATACGGAACATTCCCTTACGGGTTTTAACTAGCTCCGACATCCAAGCAACTTTATCTAGACCCACGATACGGTCCACTGAGAGACAGAAAGACAGGGAAAGTCAATGTGCTGTAAATCTCAGGCATGCAGTCTGGGCATGATGTGAAAATATGACTGACTCAATTCAGTGCAAGAGATGTTGTGTGTTTAAAAACCTTTGTCAAAAAAACAAAAACAAAAAACAAGCTGAACTGAAAAACAAATTTTATCAACTCGGAACGATTCATTCTTGCCAAATGGCCTCTAATTTTTACTAATTAGTAGGCTACGAAGTTTAAATTTTCAATGTAAGAACGACTTCATGTTTTTTTGTCATGCATGAATCAAATCAATGAAATAGAACAGTCTTCTGAAGAAAACATCAGTGACTGCATGTCCTCGGCTTTTAATTTGTTTCGAAAAATGAAAGAAACTGAAATAAATTATTGTAACTCCAGTCACAGGCCTAAGCAGGTCCTGTTTGGTAAATCTGCACCCACACTACAGAACATCTGATCCCCCATCTAACAGATTTTTGTTATAAAAACATTCTACAAATATTCATTGTTGGTTCTGGGAATTAAATTTTTTCCCCAGTTTTCTTGACATTAGATGAACATGTTTTAAAAGGTATGATGTTCCTCAAATGTTCTTTCAACTTCATTTTGATGAAAAATTCAACATTCTTTCAATCATTCAAACACTGCTGTGAATAAGCACTGATAGAAAGAGAAATAAGTGTTCTCATCAAAAACATCTTAATATGTGTTCTGAAGATGAATGTTCTATTTAACCCTCTGGAGTCTGACATTTGTGCTTTTTTCATGTTCATAAACATATTAATGACACAAGTGTCATTACACTGTATTCAGCATAAACTAGGCTACCATAATATGTGAGAAACATGCATGTACATGTTTATGTTTTTGAAGGAATAACGTTTATGCGTGGTTATTGAAAAAACAAAAAAAACTTAAGTCACTGAAATAAGGCCAAAAATATATATTAAATCTGTGTTCACAAGACTTCTGGGTATTGGAGGTTGTAGACTAGAGTTTTTGCTTCAAAATTATGTAAAAATTATCCTGACTACTCTTTCATTTATAACAATATATTGATTTAGTTTTTGTAAGACACTTTTTGTCAAGAAACACAGTATGCGTGGAGGCGTGAATCATCATGAATAATGGGTCATTTACACCTGAGAAGACAAAAGAATCGCATAAAAGACCTCTAATGACCTGCATAATAATGAGGCCTTTCAGTCAGGCAGGCTGTGAAAAAACCCTCTTTGATTATGTCTCAAAGCTCATCATGGTGTATATCAAACATACAGAAAAAACAGCAATACTGTGAAATATTATTACAATTTAAAATAATGGTATTCTTTTATATACTTTAAAATATAATGTATAGCCTTTTAGCTTGAAAAGCATGCACATTTGGAGAAATATTGATGGATTCTCATATGTTTATGTCAATTTTCTATACAGAGGAGTAATATTTATTCAATATTTATTGTCATCACTGTGAGCGCTGGATGCTGTGTTTTCAATTTATACTTGCAGCCGGAGGGCGCTCTGTGCACCTTTAGTTCACAAATTAATCTAAAGAAGAATAGGAACCAGGAACTAACGGCATGTCTTGATCGCTAACCATGGCTTTAACATCCAGATAAACACTTTTCAAGACAATAAAAACACGATTGAGACGATGAATGCATGTATTGACTGAATTTGCCTCAGAATAGCGCTGGCTCCGTGGGCGTGGCCGCATTAGCGGATAATGAGCTGAATCACGGACTTCTGACATGGCTCTATTTTCATACAGATTGCATAAACAGAGAAAATTTGTTTTTGATTTGGCTAACACGATTTAAAACCTGACATTTCTACGTTTTTTTAGACATAAGTCTCATTTTTGTGTCATTAGTATTCACTAAGTTACACTTCATTTTCTGAGAACTATCAGATTGGAGTTCGTTCAGAGGGAGATGAGAGATCACGCATCATGCTGGTTTTATTTTATTTTACAAAAAGCGCAAAATTTTGTTTTTACTCTGAGTGTACACAAATAAAAGAAGATATTCTATAGTTTCAATTGATATATTACTTATGTCTCTATGACAAAAAATGACGGAGTATTTTAAGTCTGTTTTGCTGCAATGTGAAAAAAATCCTACAAAACGCGCCGGCGCATTACCCGACTCCAGAGAGTTAAAGGCAGAAATTTCATTTTTAGGTGAACTAACTCTTAACAATTTTGGGAGACATGAGAGTTACAGTGGGAGCTCTTCCACCAGGTAAATCCCTAAGGATCTCCCACTCCTCTAGCGTTTTGTGTGCCATCGAGCTGCCGGGTGACAGTGTGGGTTCCTATCATGGCACTGAAGAGGACTTGCCCAGCAGTTCTTGGCATTTTAGAAGCAGACATCTCTGCCACCAGGCCGCTGCGGGTTAGTCAGTCTGCTCATCACCAAGGGTGTCCCCCTGCAGCTTCTACACCAAAAAGTAGTGCTCCTGTGCAACTCAGCCGTGATGTTGAGCACCCTGCAGGAAGTTAAGGTGAGGTGAGGCCCAGTGAGGTGGCCCCCTTTTGCAGAGGACCGCTTCTTCTCAGTAGCTGGTGAATGCACCCACTCCTTCCCCTGGAGGCGGGCTGGGTGCAGAATCTTGCTTCTTTTTGGCTCAGTTCTGCCAAAATTCTCAAGAAAGAGCGGTTTCCTCACTCCCAGCCCCCCTTCTTTTGCCACAGATGGGGAGTTGCGTTCCAGGATGTGCTGCTTCCTCACACCTCCCTAGCCACTCCCTTATGGGACCCACGGAGCCATGTAAGTGTCACACCACACTCTTTGCCTCTACTTCAGGATGCTCTGGTGTTGCTTGCGGGGAGCATGGTAGTCTGGCTAGCACTTCCCAGCCCGTCCCGCTGGCTCATTCAGACAGTCAGACTTGGCTAAGTGATTCAGTTCACCAGGTGTTCCCCCAAGTTCAGCAGAGTTCTATTTACTGTACCTCTGTGACGAATAAAGACACCCCTGTCCTGTGTGGGGAGATTGCAGATTGCCTGCTGGTGAAGGATAAAATAAAGCCTGTTGCTCCAGGCAAGATGAAGTCAGGATTTTACAGCCAATACTTCATTGTATCTAAGAAAGGTGGTGTGTTATAGCCAATATTGGATCTGCTTGTCTTGAATCGGGCCCTTCACAAGCTCACATCCAAGATGCTCATGCAGAAACACATCACCCCCAGGATTGGTTTGATATGTCCGACCTGAAGGAAGCGTACTTTCATGTCTTGATTTTACCTCAACAGAGACCGTTCCTACATTTTGCTTTCAAGGGTTGAGCATATCAGTAACAAGGTCCTCCCCTTTGGGCTGTCCCTGTCTCCAAGCGTCTTTAGCAAAGTTGCAGAGGCTGCCCTTATCCCACTCAGGGAGGTGGGCATTTGCATCTTGATCTCGATGACTGGCTCATTCTAGCCACCTAGGGGTTTCGGGTCAACTGGGAAAAGAGCAAACTCTTTCTTGGTACGTATGAGTCGGACAGTATAACAGCCGTGGCCCCTTGGGGTGAGAGCTCACTCCCCTCTGGCAGACATCTGCAGAGCTGTGGGCTGGGCGACACCTAACACATTCACATTCTCCGAGTGGAGCCAGTTTCTTTCCATATGTTGGGTACAAACAGGTCATGCGTGGGATGGCTGGCTCGGTGTCTTGCTTGCAGCATCATTCCTCTCTAATCGGAGGATACAAGAACCTACTTGCTCTTCAGGTGAATTCCCCACCTGACGAATCGGCAGTCAGACCTGGCGGAAGTGTCTGACACCAGGACCAGTACTCGTGTGTATGTCTGGCCGGTCAGCCCATGTACATGGCTAGATGCACATATGCTGTGTTTCCCCTCAGCAATACTGTTTCCCTGTCAGTAATTGTTTTTCTGGAGCTGGTATGCTGCTGGCTAACAACCAAACTTTGCTTGTATATACTCTTGTGTGCTGTATGTTTATATTTTGTTCTTTTCTTGCGGTTTGTTCATCATCTTTGCTTTTATTTTTAAGAAGCATTATTTACATTTACATTTATGCATTTGGCAGACGCTTTTATTAAAAGTGACATACATTGCATTATACTATACATTTGTATCTGAGTATGTGCAATCCTTGGGATCGAACCCATGACCTTGGCATTGCTAGTGCCATGCTCTAACCACTGAGCTACAGGAAAGCTTATTATTTTGCTTTGCTTCTGCTATAAAGAGACATCACTCTTGTGTGTTTGCATTTTGTGGGCAGAGCAATGATGTTTCAATTACTGCATATTTAAGAGCTGATCAAAATCTATTGACTCACCATCCTTCCACAGCTCTGAAACAAACTTGTCAGTGGACTGGTTTAGCAGAGTGGCCACATTATCATTTAGTGGGTCAATGTTCTTCATCAGCCACTCATCCACTTTGTAATCCACCTGAGAAACATAGTAATTACATTTAGCAATCCCAAACAAGACACTAAAATCCCACTTCAGTGGAGCTGTGGAGCACACAAAGACCTTTCCAGCATAGTGAATGATGCAGAAATCGGCCTCGTTCTTTAGTTTCTTGAGTTTGTGGAATTTGGGATGCATCCCCTGTTCCTGCAGGACCTTTTCCAAAAAGCTCTTGTCCGTAGCTTTCGGCAACCAGCACTCTTCATCCAGGAGAGCCAAGATTCCTGGAGGACTCGCCTGGATAAAGGAATACAAACTAAAAATCAGAATGTCCCAAATGATTTTTTTGCAGTTTCTTCATAAAATTAAGTTTATTGGTAGGGATGGAAATCATAAGGAATTTTAAAAATGTAACCGATTCTTGATTCCTAACAAAACATTTGTATCCTAAACTCAAAAGTGTAACAGTTCAGCCCATGCACAGTTCATCCCTCCAGCAGAGGGAGCCATCACCTGAGTTTTAGTGGTTCTTCCTGTTTGTTTTCTCACTTTCTGTTTGTAGCCTTATAAGCCACATGTTTCTCTGAATATCTTGTGAAGTATTGCATGTTAATTCTACCTTACCAAGCATTTACTCTTATCTCTGCCTATTCCATGTGTCTTGACCCTTTAGCCTGTTTTAGGATTTACCCTTTCATCTACTGTTTTGGATTTAACCTGTGCCTGCCTTGCTGTGTTTTTTAACCTTGCCTGGACTTTGACTACGTCTTTTGCCTACCGTCTTGTATTGTTCATTCTTAGTTTGTTTTTGACAATAAACAACCTCTGCTGTATGGATTCAACTCTGTCTCCAGCTATGGGTTCCTTACAGAATACTTCGCCTGACCAGAATCCAGCGGAGGTTGCACAGCTCAGAGCCAGGATTGCTTATCAAAGTGATGTGCTACAGGAATTTCAGGAACAACTTGTGAGTCTTCGAGCTGCTAATGAACATCTGACACGTTATATCCAGTCAATGCCATCTCCTCGTCCTGACTCAGTAAGACTGGCACAGCCAGAGAAGTTTGATGGATTCGCTGACAAATGCAAGGGGTTTCTGAGGCAATGTTCAATCTATTTTTCTCACCAGCCTGATGCCTTTAATTAAGAATCAGCCAAATGTGCGTTTATGATGAGCCTGCTTACTGGTAAGGCGCTAGAGTGGGCCACGGCAGTGTGGGATAATGATGAACGAATTCAGAAGACCTTAACTTATTTCTCGCAACAAATTAAAGAAGTTTTTGAATACCCTGCAGGGGGAAGAGACATTTCTGTACAGTTATTACATCTACACCGGGGAAAATTATGTGCAGCCGATTATGCAGTTCATACTTTAGCTGCACAGAGCGGTTGGAATGATGTTGCTCTCAAATCAGTGTTCTGTGAAGGTTTAAATCCCACCCCGCAAACTGTGCTAGCTACCAGGGATAAATCATTTAACCCTGTCTGAGTACATTACCCTGACCATTAAAATTTGACAATCTCATGCGCAATCGTCCTCGATCCAGTGCACCCAAGCCTGTCCCTGTTACTATCTCATCTATGAACCTATGCAAATTGGGTGTGCAAGGGTGCCTGAGGAGGACTGTTGCCATCTGGTCGATGCTACAGAGCCCTAAGCACCAGAACGACCAGACACAAGAACAGTTTCTTCCCTCAGGCAATCCATCTCATGAACACTTGACAAACACGGAACACACAACACTATTACACATTATTTGGTCATTAAAAATCCCATGGCACTTCTCGTAAAGAGTAGGGGTGTAACCCCGGTGTCCTGGCCAAATTCCCTCCATAGGCCCTTACCAATCACGGCCTCCTAATAATCCCCATCCATTTAAACTGTCTCTTTCACGCTCTCTCCTCTCCACCTAGAGCTGGTGTGTGGTGAGCGCACTGGCACCGTTGTACTGTGGCTGCCGTCGCATCATCCAAGTGGATGCTGCACACTGGTGGTGGATGAGGAGAGACCCCTGATATGATTGTAAAGCGCTTTGGGTGTACAGTTGTACATAGGAAAGCGCTATATAAATGCCTCATTCATTCATTCATTCATTCATTATTTACTTAAAACACTTATTTATATTTCAAATTTGCACACATAACTGTACATACAATTGTCTATATTATATATTGTTTTTTTTTTGTTTTTTTTGCACTTTGTCTATCTTGTAAATTTGTATATTATTATTTTATTCTTTTTATTATGTGTCTTGTCTTGTCGCTGTTACTCTGTTGCACTGTGGAGCTTCTGTCACTAAAACAAATTCCTAGTATGTGTAAACAACATACCTGGCAATAAAGCTCTTTCTGATTCTGATTCTGGACAATGTGGGCCGGCCCGTTGCAATGTAAATATATGTGAAGAATGAATTAAAGTACATTTTTTTTTATGTCAGCCCAGACGAATTGTTCACGCAGGCACGGCCACGGGCCACTTCAGGCAAAAAACTTAGTGTGCTCAGTCTTTCTAGCGCTTGTCAAAATGTTTAATTTACTGTCCACAGAAACCAAGCAGCGTGGCACTTTTTAATGCTAGAAGAATGCGAGCCGAGGTAAGATGGGCAGCAGAACATGACGAGACAATATACAGCAATATTTGCCTACTGTTTGATTAAAAAAAAAGTTAAACGACGGACAGTTGTCAAGCTCCTGAAAGGACAAACACTATAAACACTAGAAAGGCACTATAAAACAGTGCACATTCTGCACTACATTCTAAGACCATACCAGAGCATTGTTATATTTGGTCTGACTTAATGGTAGGTATTGAACTTAAGTGATATTAAACTTCCCTGTATGGAAAATGTTAGAAAATGTGATTTTTTTTTTTCCAAAGTTATACTATTTGCCATGTGCATCAGGAAAGACAAATAATAACATAAAGAAGTATGCCAGTCATTCATTAAAGTTAATGATAAGCATTTCAATAATAATAATAATAATTAAAAAAATATATATATATTTTTGTATAAATAGCATTTATATTTTTATGTTATAAAAAAGTGGTGTAAAAAATTGGTGAGGTGTGTTGCAGACTAGGCGTGATGGGCCGCTTTGTGCCAAAAAGTCCAGGGCCACTTTTTTGCCCCAGTCTGCCCCTGAATGTAATGATAATCTGATTTATAATCGCGTTGATGTTTACTGATTTGGAAATCTTTCCTCGTTTCAGGCAGCTAATCCAATTGTAGTGACAGGGGTTACTCCTTAAAAAGTTTGCTGGCTCCGGTAAAGTTATATCGTTAGGCAAAGTTAGCTAAAAGTTAACTGCGCCTCCTTAGCAAAGTGAGTCCACCCGGCAGCAACAGAAGCAGTTTTGAAATAGCTGTCAAATCTGTGTTTGCTATCTGCAATTTTCAAACCACTACTGTTTAAATTGTGTGAATTTTTTAACTACTGTTTGTAAAGCAACCTTGGTCTGTAATGAATTACTTTTTAAATAAAATGAGCTTCAGACTGTGGCATCGGAGCTGTACTCTCTCAGCGCCATGGTTCTCCAGGTAACCTCCACCCATGTGTTTTTTTCTCTCTAGAAAACTCACCTCTGCAGAGTTTAATTATGATGTAGGAAACAAGGAAATGCTGTCCATCAAATCTGCCCTCGAGGAATGGAGGCACTGGTTGGAGGGAGCCAGGTAACCGTTTCAAGTCATTACTGACCACAGGAACTTGGAATATATTAAGAAAGCAAAGAGAATGAATCCACGACAGGCCAGGTGGGTACTCTTTTTTATACCTGATTTAATTTCACTGTTACTTATCGCCCAGGCAGCAATTATGGCAAAGCAGATGCCTTGTCACGAAGATATGATCCTGTTCATTCATCAACCCACCCAGAACCCATTCTGCCACAGTCGGTCATCATTGCAGCCATTCTTTGGGACATTATAGAGGAGATCCATTGTGGACAACAAGATGAACCCCCACCATTGGAATGTCCTTCCAATAGGCAGTATGTACCCCAAGATCTTAGACAGAGGGTCTTATGCTGCGTTCACACCAGACGCGACTTGCGAGAATAAAACGCGCTATTCGCGCATAGATGGACGCTTGGACATATTGAGTTTACTCGCTTCATTCGCGCGTGAAAATCCCTTCACAACAGACGCGAATTCGAATTCCTCCTTTATGTGTCCTAGACTCTCCCACTTCTTTCTGCACACTTCTTCTGAATAAACACAACTTGTCAGTGGGGAAATAATTGTAAATTACAGCGAATAAGCTCAATTGGTCGTCTTTAGTTAGCTTGAAGTCTTAATATGTATATATATATATAGCTCAAATTGAGACCGTTTATTACAACTTATCAGATTCTCTGCCCATCCCACAACGGCCGTGGTCAAACCTAGCAATAGACTTCATCAACGACCTTCCTAATTCCAATGGTTTCACTGCCATCTGTGTCATAGTTGATCGTTTTTCCTAAGTCATGTCATTTGATCACCATGAAGGGTCTACCTACAGCTATGGAGACTGCAGAGGCCCTGTTTAACCAGGTTTTCAGGGTGTATGGACTCCCAGATGACATTGTCACAGACCGGGGACCACAGTTCACATCACAGGTATGGAAAACTTTTTGTCATCAGTTAAATATCAATGTCAGCTTAACCTCTGGCTATCACCCTCAGGCTAATGGCCATCAGATTTCAACTAAAATATCGTAATTTGTGTTCGGAAGATTAACGAAGGTCTTACGGGTGTGGAACGGCATGAGGGTAAGTAATAAATGACAGAATTTTCATTTTTGGGTGAACTAACCCTTTAAGTCTGTTCTATGCACTTCCATAACTGTCTGGTTTGCTTCAGCTACCAAATTCGACATTAGGAGACTACAATGAACATTCCAGACTGCTGAGAGGATTATTATAGTGAGGCAAGTAAAATCATCACAGACTCCACTCACCCTGGCCACAACCTGTTTGAACTGTTGCCGTCAGGACAGCGATTTAGATCACTGGGCACTAGAACATCTAGGCACAGGAACAGTTTCTTCCCACAGGCCATTTCCCTCTTGAACTCTTAAATGCCTTTCAAGGCACATGCCTGTAAGTGCAATACCCAACTGCTTAGTGCAATATCTTTGCAAACTTAGCTAATATTTATTTGTATTATTCATAATACTGTAAATATTTTCATAATATGTATGTTTAGTTAAAGAGTTTGTTCTTTACAGAAGTTTGGTTATTTGATGCTATAAAAACGCAAGCTGAGTTGAGACTGAGCTTCTCTAAGCGAAGTAGTCACTGAAGAGTATTGGAGCTTTAACTTTAATTTCTACATTTTCAGAACTGTTTATTTCACATCGACATAATGAGTTGTTCTTCAGTATTATCCGATTCTGCGGGAGTGTGGGCAGGACCTTGATATCGTGGCTCTACTTCACCCTCACTTCTGCACAGTCTCCAAGTTCACTATGTGGAGTCTTGAGACTCAAGATGTCAGCGCCGTACTGCCACACTGGCGGCTTCACTTACTGCAGTGGAAGAGAGTAAAGGTACATTGTCCATCTTTTTAAAGTCTATGAGAGACACTCACGGTTTTCTCTATGAGGTCGATGCAGGGCTGCAGGTCGAGGCCGAAGTCGATGAAGCTCCACTCGATGCCCTCGCGCTGGTACTCCTCCTGCTCCAGGATGAACATGGTGTGGTTGAACAGCTGCTGGAGCTTCTCGTTAGTGTAGTTAATGCACAACTGCTCGAACGAGTTCAGCTGCGGAGACGAACACAAATACAGTTACTGATTTAACAGCGCAGGATTATGGGTAATCCCTGTGTAGGCAAGATAAATTGCTACATCCTTACGGAACAAAAATATATGGGAATATACTGCAAAATATAATGCGATATATTACATAATACATTTACATATATGGGAAACTAGTGTTTATATTTTCAATATACTGCAATATATGCATTGACGATGTATGGCTACATATTGATACATCTAAAATATTTATAAATGAAGACAAAAATAGCATCACATTCATAAAGTTTTATCCTTTAATATGTACATATAATGTAACACATTTCTTATATTTTATAATTATTTACATTTTAAATGTTCCATATTTTCAAGTTGGTTAACAAAAGCACACCTGCATGTAAGTTTCTACCAAAGAGACTAACTGTTTAACTTTAGTTTACTTACTGTTTAAATAGAGTTATTATAGTCTTAATGTTTAGCCAATCATAAACCTAACCACAGGCTCTACTCTTCAGCACAATGGTAACTCCAAAAACTCACACATACCAGAAACCTTTTAAATTCCAAAATAATACAACTTTAAACACTAACAGATCTCCCTCTATATCAATATTGAGCAAAACACATGAAATAACACTTAATTTTAACATTGCTCTCCTTTAACAATCAGAAGCAAAGCATGCTGGGAACTGTTGTAACCACTGATTATAACTCATTCTGTGACTGTGTGTATATGTGTGTGTACAATACATTCACATTTATATGCACACAGTGCAATATATGTGCAATATATTTACACAAATGTGTTTATACTGCGTGAGTAAATATATCTGCAATATATTATGCATGCAGTACCTTATCTGATCACATATAAATCTATATGAAGTATATTATAATATTTTCTGTAATTCTGTATATTTTCAAATATACTGTTAAATCATGTAATATATTGATCATTCATATATAGGGAAATATATTTTCTTTCCATAAGGACAGTGTACTAAATAAATTACATGTGATGTAAATGCAAGCACCTTTGAGAAGAAAATGATATCACACTTTTAGGTGTATGAGCCACAAACATAGACTGTTTCTCAATTCTCAATTCATATTCCAGGGACAAAAACAATCCATTATCACTTGTTTTCTATTACTTTATTTACCATTCAATTATAATTATATTAAAATATATCATAAATTAATATTTAACAACTTTAAATTAAGGGTGCCATAGTATTGAAAATTGAATTTACCTTGGCATAGTTGAATAACAAGAGTTCAGTACATGGAAATGACAAACAGTGAGTCTCAAACACCATTGTTTCCTCCTCCTTATGTAAATTTGATTTGTGTAAAAGACCTCTGAAGAACAGGCGAATCTCAACATAACACAGACTGTGAAGCAACAGTCGGGATCATTAATATGTACACCCCCAACTTTTGCATATACCAGCCCATGTTCAAGGCATTAGACAAGCCAGTATTAACGTCTGGAGCAGCACAGTGAATCAACAGACTTTATGCAGGTAAGCAAGCAAGAACAATAACGAAAAATGGCAGATGAGGCAATAATAACTGACATGATCCATGATAACATGATATTTTTAGTGATATTTGTAAATTGTCTTTCTAAATGTTTCGTTAGCATGTTGCTAATGTACAGTTAAATGTGGTTAAAGTTACCATCGTTTCTTACTGTATTCACGGAGATCAGAGTCATGTCGTTATTTTCATTAATAAACACTTGCAGTCTGTATAATTCATAAACACAACTTCATTCTTTATAAATCTCTCCAACAGTGTAGCATTAGCCATTAGCCACGGACAACTATCAAAACTCATTCAGAATCAAATGTAAACACCCAAATAAATACTTTACTTACATAATCTGAGGCTGCATGACGAACACTTTGTAAAGATCCATTTTGAGGGTTATATTAGCTGTGTGAACTGCGCGAGCATTTAAAGGGGAAGCAGACTGAATCGGCGCATTTCTAATTAAGCCCCAAAATAGGCAGTTAAAATAAATAAATAAAAAAAAATCTATATGGGTATTTTGAGCTGAAACTTCACAGACACATTCAGGGGACACCTTAGACTTATACAGTATTACATCTTGTGAGCGTTCTAGGTTTTAAAAAGTTTTAAAACTTTAATTTAAATTACATTATTTACTTTAAATACTCGTTAGGGACAAATTTGGTTAACTGTTTGTGGAGGCAATAACATCACTATTTTCTATTTGTATGGGCATATTTAAATTAATTCAATTAAATTAAATCATTTTCTTATGATATTATGAATATGAAAAGCTGTACAATGTTCAGGAAAAATAACCTAGACCGTAAATTATCCACCATTGAAAGCATGCTAGTGTACTTCATTACAGTGTGGTACTGCAGTTGCACTGCGGCAGACAAGTTAGCCCTTCAAAAGATAATTAATACAGCCCAAAAAGTTCACTGGCTGTTCACTTCTCTCCCTGGAAAGCATTGCTTGCTCTCACTATTTCTCAAAAGCCAATGGCATCATCGGGGACACATCTCACCCGGGGCACCATCTGTTTAAGGTCCCTAAGAGCAAGGACCACAAGATTTAAGGACAGTTTCTTTCCAGTTACAATCCGGACTTTAAACTCAAAAATGCATTAAAGGTATATAATACTACTCCAGTCATGTTATTTATTTACATTTATTTTATTTATTTATTTAGTCTATACTGCCGTTCTGTAAAATGTGCAGTATGTCCAATGTGCAATATCATCACTTGAACACTTTAATCTACCAGGACTTGTACGTAATGCACTAAGGGGTGTAATGTGTGTAATTGTTGTTGTTATATGTTTGTATATTTGTTTTTCAAACACCAGTCAGGAGGAGTAGTGCTAATTTCGTTGTATGCAAATGCAATGACAATAAATATTCAATTCAATTCAATTTCTTTAGATTTTAGGTCATCTTTAAAATAAAATATAACATCAACAATCCGCCCGAACCTCAAAGATCTCGAAGCCGCCAATGTCCAGGATGCCGATGAAGAAGGCTCCCTGACGCTTGGTCTTATCCAGAGTTTTGTTGATGCGCATCATTAGCCAGTGGAACATCCTCTCGTATGTGGCTTTGGCCAGAGCCTTCACTGCAAACTCGGCCTGCTCCTGCGTTTGGACCTTATGGACATAGTCACGGCCCACTTTGATCCTGGGTGAGAGAATGGCGCGTGTGAAGTCAGTCACATTCATGCCCATCAGATAGCACACCTTCTGAGCGGCTGGAGAAGCAAAGGGAAAGTTATTTAAATATAATAACTGATAACACCTACTACCTTTATGGTGTCAATACTGGTAAAGAATAGCAAAAGTCATAATCGTGTGTTTACATGTATCATCAGGCATGGAAGCCTGGTCCGAGTGATGCTCCTTCTTGAAGGACATGTTACCCAGCTGTAGAACAGATGACAAGATCCTCAACAGACCTGAAGGAGGCGACGCACACAATTAAACTACCTCAAGCACACTGCAGATAATACTGTCATATCATATATGTACCAATCTGCTCTTCCTCAGAGAAGCTCATGACCCTCATGGCCTCCATGGTCTCTAGGTACATGTCTCGGTCCTGCTGTCCCGGGAACGTCACATTCCCGTTGGAAAGGAACCGGTACTTATTGTAGCCCTCCAGATACAATTCAGCTGAAATAGATCCAATAATTGACATTCATTCATAAACACAAGAGCCTCATCCTACCATTATTATTTTAGTGACTTATAAACTCAAACTATTTCAATAATCACGTATTAAAGCAGTGAAGAGTGACGCTCACAGCGCAGTTTGTCTCGTGCACCAGTCAGCATGTAGTAGAACATGTGGAAGGTACTCTCTTGTTTAGCTTGACGAATCACACGAGACTTTTCCAACAGATCTGATGGTCAGAGTCAAGGACACATAACAGGACAGATGACCACGAATACTCACATAAAATCTTTTCACAGTCTGCTTAAGCCTAGGTCTTTTTAAACCCTGCATTAAGGCCATGTTTAACTTGCATTACAGTAACAGCTCACACTTGTAAATTTGAAAGGGGGCAGAGCTTGATTTGAGGGAGGATGCAAGAGGATACCGTCCCCCTTGTTGAAAGAAACAACAAAAACATCTCCCCCCTTTCTGTCTCATTCAATTATGTAATGTATTACTTAGACTCTTGCAACCAATGTCGTCCGATTCATGGAAAAATTACTCTTATGAGTCAGAGATGTTCGTCTACAAATAAAGCAGGTTTTGTGTACTCAAGAGGCTATTTCGTTTTGTGGAATTTGGCTCCTGTTAAGCTTCACTGCTAGCCATCACAATTCAACACAAATCACTATGTCTAGTCTGTATATTTATGTTTGGATACGGCATGAGTTATTTTTTTAGTTTCAAATTCAAGTTTTGACCAGCATTTTTTATGAAAATTGTTTACATTATCAGACTGACTGTGTAATCGTGGTGTAAGGTTAGCTAAAGTTACCCTTAGCTACAAGAACGTTAACCCAAAGTTTGCAAATGTACAGTGTGAATGCAGGGAACCTAAAAACCCAGGTTTAATTACTAATCCAAGATAAAGTATGAACGGTGTGAACCAGAAGTTCATAAAGTTTTTTTCCCCCTCACAATTTTCATAATTAATATACAGCATTTTAAACCATATTAATAACAGTTTTGTTATATTAAAACAGCACACAAGTGATTTTTATGTGAAATGGTATGCAGAAAATGCCCCTATGCTCCCTGGCAGATATTATTCTCTAACTAGTCTTCCATGGACCGGGGTCTGATCCTTTGTTTAGGCAATCAGAAGTTGCAAGTTCACAATGGAGAAGGCCATATATGGAAAGTAGGAAGCAGTGAGCACCGCAGGTGAACAAAAAATCCATATTCAATATTTAACATTCCGTATTCAAAAGCAGTTGATAGTATTTAGTTTTTTATGAGAAAATGCTTCTTCCCTACTTTGCTTTTTACAACACTGATATGATGTGCTGCTTTGTTCTCCTGCTTTTCTGACTGCAGAACCATCTGAATGGTACAGCAATGTCTTTGTAGGTCAGTGTTTTTGGAAAGAGAAACTAATGCAGTTGCTAGGTCTAGCAGAAGTTTCAGAAAGGCTAACATCACTTACAGCACATGTGTAATGGGTTGATCCCCTTGGGTGGGTTGTCCGTTCTGTGTGGGCGGATGGAGCTGGGCAGAAGTTAAGTTCACAGCCCCTTTAAAAAAACGTGTGGATTTCCCTTTACTTCCGTTTTCCTCCGGCATGGTATGCAGGCTGCATTTCATGTGTCACAATACCTATCTGGCATGCGTTAAGCATTAAGCTTGTATTAAATGCCATGGACCTGTATAAGGCTGAAATTATTTTCTAACTCTGGGCGTGGGCCTGAGGCTGTGCTGTATTAACGTATCAACACATTTCAGAGTATGTTATTGCATTGATTTATGCTGCCGCATTATTTTTTAGTAGTGGCATTTATTAATAGTGGCTCGTTTATTTAGCGTGATCCAGGCAGTATTGGTGGGTCGTTCACCACTCTTACCGAAGGCCAGTCAATTGTGCTGCAGGTAGGTCTTATATGGTATTTTGTAAGTTGTTTGCTACTTAAAGATGTAATTTTAGATTTTAGTGTATGTGTGGCTAATGACCAAATTGGGTAATTATTTAATACAAATCTGTCCGTTGCTGTTTTGCTGCTGTGTGGCAGCTTGGCACTGCATCCTGTGGTGCTGTGCTCAAGTCACATTAAAGTGAAATAATAGCGCATATTTGTGTGAGCATATTTGTGATTCACAGGCTCTCTTCCTAAATGTACACTCCCAAATGTAAACTATTGCTGCTGCCCTTGGCAGGTGATAAGGGTTAGAGGTTTTAAAAAGGGTTTCCTGGCAGTAGCCCGAGTGGTTTAAGCCTACCCTCCTCCCTTGTTTGAAATGAGGGATCAACAATCGACATAGGACCTTCAATCCCCACCTCAACAGGACTTCCTACAAACCTCTCTGGCTCCAGTGGTTGATCTACTTCAGCTGCACTCAAGGCAGAGGGGGTAACACCTATAAGGGCTACATCTAAATCATCCACATCATTTACTGCCACTGGAGAGGCTAAAAAGCTCATTCAAGTTGTCTTCTGACAGCCCTAACCTTGGGTCAGCCATGTGGCCTTCATGTGGACTTTAAGGGGGCTTTCACATTGGCAGTTTAGTTCGAAATGGGGCATGGTTCGCTTGAAAAAAAACGCTATTGTGAAAGCTGTCATGCGAACCCGAGACTACTAGGATTCAGTACGCACTTGTTCAGAAAGTAAAGTAACCTGTGCATGAGTTTTAGCCGAATATAATATACAGTATTTACTAAAATAAAACACATGTAAGAGATGATTGATGATTTACCTTGGATTCGAGCAGGAGTGAGCCTGCAGTGTATTTGCACTTTACGAGTGCTTAAGAGTGGCAAATGAATGAAAATATTGTGACACACCAGTGGTCTGGTGAGGAGTTTTATTATATGCAAAACATACCTGCGTGATATGACAAGTCCATGACCTTTTCTGCTCCAAAGACAGTGTATGAAGTAAGTCATGAAGGGTTCGATTGAAGAGTTCGCACTGCCCATTTCCCTGAGGGTGATAGTGCAAGTCTTCTGAACTCCATACAACTAACCTAGGTCTGAATGAATTTGCACCAGTACACCAAACCTATAAAACCACTCATGGATATTAGCTACTGTAGTTGCTTTCTGGGCACAACCTGAGTGTATTTTGAGAACAAATCCGTCACTAGATCTCGACCATCACTAGCCCGCTCCAATGTGGTAAAATTGACTGCCAAGATCTGATTTGAATTTGATACCAACAAATGGCCCATAGGAGCGCAGGCTGGTGGCTGATTTGATTTCGCAATAGCACACTGACTACACTCCTGGCATTTCTTCCACATATCAGCCTCCATCCCAGGCCAATAACACTGGCTGCATATCCGCTCATAGAACAACCCACCAATACTGCCTGGTTCACGCTAATAAACAAGCCACTTTTAATAAACGCCACTACTCAAAAATAATGCGGCAACATAAATCATTGCAGTAAAACCATGCCAGGAATAATACCATCTGCCATGCCGGAGGAAAACGGAAGTAAAGGGAAATCCCCGCGTTTTTTAAAGGGCCCATGAACTTAACTTCCGGCCAGCTCCATCCACCCACACAGAACAGACAACCCACCCAAGGGGATCACCCCATTACACATACTTACAGCTCATAAAGATACAGGTTTCAATATTGGCTCCAACGATGTATCCATTACTGTCAAAGTTGATTCTGATGTTTTTGCCCTAAAACATAGGAAATATCAAAGTTAAATAACACAAATTTACTGCCAGAATGTTGTAAAAAATATCACCACAGCAGAGGGAATCTTACGAATCGAGAAGAGTTGTTGTTATTCACTGTCTTGGCATTGCCGAAGGCTTCGAGGATGGAGTTCACCTGCAACAGCTGCTTCTCTAGCTCGCCCTGTGCTCAAAACAGACCCATCAACATCTGAGTTCAGTTCAGGTTCTTGATAACTGTTCAAACTGATCACAGTGATATCATTTTAAGATATCACTTTTGGCTGTCAAATGCAAAGCTCTTAAACACAACATCACGGGGTTTTAGCACACAGACAATACCCAATATTTCAACATAAAAATCACAGTAGGTCAAATGAAAAATATGTAGAATTCATTTATTTTGTAACAATAATTTTGTTTTTAATCAAATATGAGTTTAACATAATAAATGAGACAAAAAAAAATACTCCCCCTCCATTGAACCGATTGGTAACGCCCATCCAATGCTCGTCACACTTTCACCAAAACAACGCGGGTGGTGCTGTATGTTTGAATGGGAGAGCACGGGTAGCACCAAAAATGAAGAGAACCGCTGCTCAGTCAACTATATTAAACTGCTGGTCAAAGAGGGACGTTAAAAAGAATAAAGCATGTACTGAGAGGGAGGTATGAGAATATTGTAATAGCTAAGTACACGTCCACATATATTTTAGCTATAGCTAATCCATTGCAATTTAGCCATAACTATCAGTGTAATCTGTTTTGTTAGTTAATTTTTCAATAGTGTCTGTAATTATCAATGACAAAAGTATTTACATCTGTGTTTGTTTTCTTCCTAAATTAATCTGACTTTTGAACGAATTGGCTAAATGAACGATTTAAGTGACTCACTCAATAAAAAAGTGAATCGCTGCCACCTACTGGCGGTTTCAATATTTAACAATTTCTTTCTTTTTAGAATCACTCAGTTGTGTTAGAATTTGATGAATGATTATACATAAATTTCATAAAGTTATGAAGTATAGATAGAAAGACAGATAGATAGATAGATAGATAGAACGACAGAACGACAGAATGATAGATAGATAGATAGATAGATAGATAGATAGATAGATAGATCAATCGATCGATAGATAGATAGATAGATAGATAGATAGATAGATAGATAGATAGATGATAGATTTTGAGCCCAACAGTGTAATCGTTTGTTTTACTTGCGTTTTTGCAGTTTCCCCTATTAAATCCAGTCATGCAGCAGGTTCTTTTACACTCAGTCAAAGAGCTTAGAACCCAAGAGGTGACACTTTGATATTTTTGGGGTAACAGCCACTAGATGGCGCTCCGGTAGCGCGGCCGCCAATATGGGGTAAAAATACTAACTGGACCATAAATCCTTCACATCTTACGCACCCAAAATCGGCGAATTTCACTGCCAAATCAGAAGCGCAATAGAACAGTTTTTAAAATTAAGTCACCAGTAAATTGTATGGCTCCTACAGTAAATGTTGTATTGTCTTATATATGTTTTATTTTACCAGTTGTGGAATCCAACCATTCAACCATCTGAAGTAACGTAGTTAGCCTACTTAGCCTATCATCATGTTTGCAGTAAACAATATATTTCAGACCTAGTGGAGTAATAGTAATAGTATCTAGGTCTGAATTGAAATATATATATTGTATGTTTTAATGGATCACGCTACAAACACAATGATCTTTTAATACATGATGCATAGCTGTGTCCGTTATCCCATAATTCCCACATTTGGACACTTTTGCTTCAGTGGACATTAGACAACACTGTAAAATCAAGCTGTTATATTCATATATTTATTGTCCAACATTCCCAATTTTTCTGATGCATGTCCTTAATTTAATTTCATATGTTGGTAATAATTCAGTGTTTATAAGCCTTTTAAAGATTTTTAACCCAAACTGACTGGGGTTCTAGAGAGCAAAGGTTTTGTGAAAAAAGTGGAAGACTTAAACACAAAGTGTGTAAAATAAACTGTAAAAAGATGTGAAGAATTGATGATCACTAGTGATAGTATTTTATACTGTGTTTTCATCATTCAGGTTGGATTTTAGCTTTACATTTTTTTTAACAAAGCAGCTGATATTGCCATAGAAAGTAGTGGACTGCCGACTCGCTTCCACCCCAAAATGGCGGAAACACAGGGCCGCTGCTGGCCCCGGTGTTGCAAAGGAATGTTCTATTGAGTGTCGCTTCTCGTTAGTGTATATTCTTTGACTCAGTCCAGCTGAGAGAGCGTGTTCCGGTGGGAAAATTACGTCAATGCATACCCTCTATTGTGGGGGCGGGGAGCACGTGCATTTAAAGGTGTACATGCACCAAATCAGAGCATTTCATGTTTTGTATCCCACCCCAGTTAAAGCATGGTATAATAAAAAATCTGTGGGATATTTTGATCTGAAACTTCACAAACACATTCTGGGGACACCAGAGACTTATATTATATCTTGTGAAAAAGTGTTCTAGGGCACCTTTAATCTAGCTGCAAATCAGTTAGCAGCTAAGTGTTAAAATATCTGGGGATGTAACAACATCCTAGTGGGGCATTAGGCCACGACTGCCTAGTCAAGTCAAGTCAAGTCAAATTTATTTATATAGCGCTTTTTACAATTGGTAAATGTTTCAAAGCAGCTTTACATATTAGAAGCACAGAAAAAAGATAAGTGGTTAAAAATAAGCTGTACAAGCAAGCGTGGTAATATGTAACATATACAAGATGGTGCTACATTAAGCCAATGTCGGCTGACTCCCAGGGGTGGAAAAAACCCCCTAGGAGAAAAACCCAGCGTGCTAACACTGGGAAAAAAGTCCTAGGAGGGAAAAAACCCCTTGGAAGATATATATAATATATGCCTAGTGGGGCAGTCGTGGCCTAATGGATAGAGAGTCGGACTTGTAACCCAAAGGTCGTGGGTTCGAGTCTCAGGTCCGGCAGGGATTGTCGGTGAGGGGAGTGAATGTCCAGCGCTCTCCCCACCCTAAATACCACGACTGAAGTGAAACCCTTGAGCAAGGCACCGTACCCCCAACTGCTCCCTGGGCGCCGCAGCAATGGCTGCCCACTGCTCCGGGTGTGTGTTCACGGTGTGTGTGTTCACTGCTGTGTGTGTGCACTTGGATGGGTCACCATACTTGGCCACATGTCACTTCACTTCACTCACTTAACATAATTGACTACTAAAATCGCAAAGGATGTTTGACATCCTTTAAATGATTGGGTCAAATTTAATAAACTAAGAATCTTCGGTTTATTCATTTATTTTTCTTAACAATTGCTCCATACACTGTCAGAATTTTTTCTACCTTTACAACAACTTGTCACTAAAGCAGCACCCTCAAGGATACACCTTTGTATCTTTGTTCCTTGTCTACCCATATAGGGTGCATGTTAGTACCTTATGAGATGAGGCCACATGGGCCAGATACTGAATGACCTTCTTGGTGTTTTCTGTCTTTCCGGCACCAGATTCCCCCCTGAAAACACACAAACACAAAAGTGTGAGACTTCATGCAGATCTTTAATGCTCAAAATATAAAATACACACATGCAAGAACACATGACTCACGTGCAGAGAATCGATTGGTCCTCACGGTCTGTTGGAAATTCGACATTGAATTTATACAGTGCAAACACATTCAACATTCAACACGAAACAACATTTCACAAAGCATTTAACTTCTGTAATAGTATGTATTTCTGAGTCAAACAGAATATTCAGTGGATAATAACATAGTAGGAACTTGATTTTATCCATCAGGATTTGACTGGATGAAACTAGGAAGAGAAATTATCAATCTTCCCCAACCCACACGCCAGTAATTACATCAGCAGAAAATAAATTCTGCTTCCTGGATAATCTTAATTTTGTGGTGCTGTCAAAATTGAATTGTTTTAATGCTGTTATTAGATTTAAAAGTAATTAACTAAGTTTAGAAAAATGTGTGATTGAGTAGACACTGGTCTGTGTGTGTGTGTGTTTACCTTGCAGCATGCTCCTGTAGGCCATGTCTGTGATGGCGTAGATGTGCGGCGGCATCTTGTGTCGTTTCTTGCCCTTGAACATCTCCACGATCTCTTCTGAGTAGATGGGCAGGTTCTTGTAGGGGTTGATGACCACACAGAACAGACCCGAGTACGTCTGGAGAACAGAGACGGTCAATCATGTGTTTGTAAAGTAAGAAATATACTCTACTGCAGTGGTTCCCAAAGTGGGGGTCGCGAGATAATTTCCAGAAATAAATAAAAAAAAATTTTAAAAATTAAAACGATNAAAAAAAACATTTTTAAACAATTAGAAATAGCATATTTTATCAATAATTGTAACAAAATACTAAAAATAGTAGTTAAATTAAAATCTGAATCAGAAGAAAGAGCTTTATTGCCAGGTATGTTTACACATTCTAGGAATTTGTTTTAGTGACAGAAGCTCCACAGTGCAACAGAGTAACAGCGACAAGACAAGACACATAATAAAAAAAATAGAGGAATAATATACAAATATACAAGATAGACAAAGTGCAAAAAAAGCAAAAAACAATATATAATATAGACAATTTGTATTTACAGTTATGATGTGTGCAAATTTGAACCTGAATGACTCCACTGCAGTCACAGTGCTGTTCATGATCATCTCCACTGTCTTGAGCGTGTTGAGCTCCAGGTTGTTAAGACTGCACCAGACAGCCAGCTGTTCAACCTCCAGTCTGTAAGCAGACTCGTCACCGTTCTGGATGAGGCCGATCAGTGTGGTGTCATCTGCAAACTTCAGGAGCTTGACAGGGGGGTCTTTAGAGGTGCAGTCGTTGGTGTAGAGGGAGAAGAGCAGTGGGGAGAGGACACAGCCCTGAGGGGCGCCAGTGCTGATGGTGCGGGTGCTGGATGAGAATTTTCCCAGCCTCACTAGCTGCTGCCTGTCTGTCAGGAAGCTGGTGATCCACTGACAGACAGAGGTGGGCACGGAGAGCTGAGTTAGTTTGGGCTGGAGGAGTGATGGGATGATGGTGTTAAAAGCAGAGCTGAAGTCCACAAACAGGATCCTCACATAAGTCCCTGGTCTGTCCAGATGCTGGAGAACATAATGCAGTCCCATATTGACTGCATCATCCACAGACCTGTTTGCTCGGTAAGCAAACTGCAGGGGGTCCAGTAAGGGTCCAGTGATGTCCTTCAGATAAGCCAGAACCAGTCTTTCAAATGACTTCATGGCCACAGACGTTAGAGCCACAGGTCTGTAGTCATTAAGACCAGTAATTTTGGGTTTCTTTGGGACGGGGATAATGGTGGAGCGTTTGAAGCATGAGGGGCCAGCTGGTCAGCGCAGGTTTTCAGACAGGCTGGTGAGACGCTGGTGTCTTTCTTCTCTTGTTCTTTCTGAAGACCTGGCGCACATCATTTTCACTGAACTGAATTGTGATTTTTCAAACCTGCAATAAAACTCGTTCAGATCGTCTGCCAGTTGTTGATTCTCCACAGAGCTGGGGGATGGTGTCTTGTAGTTGGTGATGACTTTCAGACCTTTCCACACTGAAGCCGTGTCATTAGAAGAGAACTGATTCCGAAGTTTGTCGGAATAATTCCTCTTTGTCACTCTGATCTCCTTTTCCAGTGTGTATTTGGCCTGTTTGTACAAGACTCTGTCCCCATTTCTGTGAGCATCTTCTTTGGCCTGACGGAGCTGGCTGAGTTTTGCAGTGAACCAGGGTTTGTCGTTGTTGTAAATTAAATGAGTCTTTGTAGGAATGCACAAATCCTCACAGAAACTGATATATGAAGTTACAGTCTCTGTGAGCTCGTCCAGATCGGTGGCAGCAGCTTCAAAAACACTCCAATCAGTCCATTCGAAACAGGATTGTAAAGCCTGCTCTGTTTCGGTGGTCCATCTCTTTACAGTCTTTGCTACAGGTTTAGCTGATTTCAGTTTCTGCCTGTAGGTCGGTATGAGATGAACTAAACAGTGATCAGAGAGCCCCAAAGCTGCCCGTGGGACAGAGTGATATGCATCATTTATTGCTGTGTAACAGTGATCCAGTGTATTACTGTTTCTGGTGGGACAAGTAACATGCTGTCTGTATTTTGGAAGTTCACGTGAGAGGAACGCTTTATTAAAGTCCCCGAGAATGATTAAAACAGAGTCCGGGTGTTGTTGCTCACTCTCTGTGATCATATCAGCGAGTATATGAAAAGCCGAGCTCACGTGCGCTTGCGGAGGAATGTAGACACTCACTAGAATGAACGATCAAAAACCATGCAACTAAAAAAGTCAGCAACCTTTCGATTTTCCTTCCCCTCTACCGTGACTCCTGAGGTGATTACGACAGATTAACGACATATTAGCAACAGCATCAGTTGCAGCAGGTCAACTTACAGCACCATGTTAAACATTCAGACATGTGGTAATTCTTTAGGCTTTAAGCTTTGGACATTATTTTTGTCGAAATTAAACGTTGGTTAATATCGACCAAAGACAATGCAGGGAGGCCAGCGGAGGAGGGCAGAGAAGCACCACCGTCATGCCTTTGCAGTTCATATGCAGCACGCGCTATTGTGCTTTCACATGCCGCGTTTGCAGTGCGCAACTGATCCATGGCTGTATATCACGAACACAACATTTACTTATTTTTATTTAAAATCCAAAAGTTGTTACTGAAAATGGCTTGTCAGCATTGCGATTCTCTTTGTATACATATTTAACGTTTAAACGCACTACATTTAAACGTTTTATTCATGCAAGTGGCAAAACATTTAAGGGCCATTCCACCGAATCGGTGCCATTTCTGTCCCCAGGACATTTTATGTATAAATATGCATGAAAATGAACTCTAAAATATATTTTATTATTAAGCAAAGTGTCCTAAACATGAATCTAACTGCAAATTTAAAATATATAATTTAAAACATTATTAAAAACTACTGAGAATACAAAAAAAATAGCATTTGTTACATGTCCCCGCTATCTAAACCTAAATTTTATCATGAAATATAATCATTAAAATCTTTCAGAAATATTATTATTTTTGCATTGTTGTGTTACTCCATATACCATCTATACTAAACAAAAAATAAATTTCATAAGAAATCTATAATATGTTATATAAAATACACATTTTAGTCGTGTCCCCAGGTTTTCACTCAGTCCTGTTACCCTCACACATTTCCCCCTCTAAAAAACTTGGAACATTCCACAAGACACATTTTCAACAGGCAGTTGCATCATCTGGATCTTATGCAGGCCATAAGAAGACCAAAAGTAAGTCCTCTCATTTTAATTTCTGTATATTTGATGAAATTGTAACTATGACTGAGAAGGTCAATCTCAATGTACTGTCCTGTTAACTAAATAATTTCTTTGATGTTATTTGTTTATTTTAAAAATATCAACTTTAGGTAAGTCACTAGTATTTGCTGAGTGTCCTCATGCTATTAGCATGTACTCCATGTGGCCATATATTATGTATTTTATCATTTTTGCTTAAAAACTCCATCCTGTTACTTTCAGTCCAGTTACTCATATGAAAAATAACAGGACTGAGTTAAGAGTAACAGGATTGTGTAGAGTTCTCTGTTTTGTTGATTTAATTGTAAATATTAGTTGATATAATACTATTCACCTGTATCATGAGTTTTACAGTTGAAATTACTTAAATTGTAGATTTTTAGGATTAGTTTTACAGTATGAATGCCATATTTGCAGGGAGCCAGTCCACCACGATGTGACTTCATCTTTTTGTCTTTCTCTTTCTTATCTTTTGTAGAAGATGGAGAGAACCTATACTTTGCAGGTGCAAGAAACACACACCCATGGCATGCTGCAAGGGAAGGAGTGAAACACACCCACAACCCTAACTTTTTCCCCCTTTTTTGTGTTTCCTTCCATCCCTCTCCCCCCTCTCTCTTTTCCTCTCTCCTTCTTTCTCTTTCCACCTCCTTCACTGTGATGTATTACTATCACATAGAACATCCCTTCAACACAGACATCTCATTCACACACATGCACACACGGCCTTGTACACTCTCTCTTTCTTACACACATACACACACATATGGACACTGTTACAAATTGCTCAGTCCTGTTACTAAATTTATTTATTTTTCTAGAAAAATAAAGTTAAACCACTGTTTTTATCAGTTTTGTTTGATCCATCATTTACACAATTGTTAAATAAATTAAATTATTAAAAAATATATAAACTTGAGGCTTTTGTCTTCTTTTAAATGAGAAAATTGTTTTGCGTTTTTTATTAAAATACAACTTGCCTTAATATAAAGTGATTTTTTTGTCACAAATATCAGTTAATTGAACACATAACCAACAATTTCTTCAAAATAAACACTTTCTTGAGGTGAATACAAAGGAGTTAACTGACATGCTTTTAAACGGCACGTGAGTTTTGGTAACAGGACTGAGAAAACATGCATCCATCTTCTGCATTGAAACCTTTAAATAAAGTTGCCTGAGATTGACCAATACACATTTTGAATAGTTAAATGTGTGTAGTATTAGATTCAGTGTTGAAAAAAGATAAAAAATAAAGTTTAATTTTGAAGAGTTACAACAAGCAAATGTCACCCATTTGGTGGAATGGCCCTTAAACATAAGCTTTATGTTAAAATCACAAACATTTTAAATTAAAACTTAAAATAGACAAAAACAGGCGACTCTCGTCTTTTCTTTCCTTTTAAATCTTTTACAAGAAATCCCTCAGGTCATAAAGAACTTTGTTTTTCCACCTTCACGAAGAGACGAGTGCTATCATTTATGTCTCCTTGTTCACCTAAATGCTTAGTAAGGTGTCATTTTCCTTGCTTTACCTGAGGCAAAAAAGCCATGTGTTGACTGTGTAACAGAGACTTTAAATTATATACATCTATGGTGAAATTACTAGTTTTTTTCACGTCAATACATGTTTATTTTAAGGCGAACAATGCGCTATCGTTTTAATTCAGCGCTGTGTAGGGCAGCAAAAATAGACTTGGCGTGGAAACGATCCGTATCTGTGTGCAGTGTGGACGCTCTAAGCGTTACTATGCGCACAGAAAAAGAAATGCGCACTGCAAACAGAGTATGTGTGAAACAGGCGTTAGTGCGTGTGCGCCATTGCGCACAACGTATGTATACTTTAACTACCTCCGAGGATAGTGGGGGACGCGAGTCACTGGCATCGTTATTTTGGGGGTCGTGGGCTGAAAAGTTTGGGAACCCCTGCTCCACTCTGATAAATTAAGTGATAAATTAGGTTTGTACTTAACATTTTTTTATGTCAAAAAAGTTTCACTTATTTTAATGTGCAGTGACAACTATAAGTAGGTCATTAGGTAAAGAACTATCCTGAGACAGGTGGAGTGCAATGGCAGAGTGGCTGGAGATAGGGTTGGGCGGCTAAACCATTCGGGACAGATGAGGCAAGCTGGATAAATTTAGCTTATACTTTAACTTATAAGCATTAAAATTAGTTATTTTTAATGCTTTTAAGATTATGTGTATGTTTTGGGAAAATCCATCTACTGTACCTATAGAAAGTCATCATACCCTGTGAAAATCTTTACCTTTTGTGACATTACACCCTGGAAAAAAAATAAGTAAAAATTGGAGCTGTATGTACACATTGTATGTAACCCTCATCATCAAAGTGAAAATAACATTTTAAAACATTCTGGAGGATTATTGAAAAATTGAAAACTTTGTATAACATGGTTGGAAAAGTCATCAATCCCCTGACACCTTTTGCTTTAATAACAGCCATTAATATTTTTGGATATGTCTGTACTAGCTTTGCACACCTAGATTGGGGAATATTTGCCCATTCTTCTTCAATAAGAGATGAGTCACTGCTTTGAAAGAATTTTCTTATTCAAAATTCCAGAGATCTGTTCAGCACATGCACACCTCCAACTGTAAACAACGAAGTATAGATACTATGCAAAGAAGAGATTCAGTGCAGTGTAGTCAGCTTCTTGATTGTGACAGGACTTTTTGTAAGAGAGCAGCACTCAAGTCAGTGAGCTCCTGCTGAACTGAGATGACTGACATCTTCATTTAGTGATCACTCTTTGATAAATAATAAATTCACAATTTGAATAAAGGCTTTATTTGTTTACTTATTTTCATGCTGCTAAGAGGAAGAAAGGCCACATACAAACTGCGAAGATTCAGGAGTGACAGGCATTTAAATGCAGGAGTAAATCCACTAAATTGTTCCATGTGTAAGTCATTACAGCCATTTTAAGCACCGAAAATCTCACAGACATGTCAGCAGAACGCAGTTACAGTTCTTGCAAGACTTCCACTAAGACATGATGTGATCTTCAGAAACTTGTATTAAGTTATATTAAGATATTTATATTAATGATAAATTAAGGTTTTAAAATGCTATTTAGCAAAATATAAAATTGTCAACTGAGTCTGCACAGACTGTCTGTATGTACAAGGAAGCAGCGTGTTAGTTTAGAACGGCAATTCACTTGTGCAATAATCTGTTTAAAAAAAATCAATAATGAATATCCAGGCGACATAACTGTGCTTGTGATGGAGCAGACTTGGAGGACGCATTTGTTATCTTAAATTATAAAAATGCTGAGTTCTTGAGGTGAATAAAATTGGAATTAGAATTGGATTAAAAGGCGGGGCTCTTAGTATAGCCACGGTGGGAGCTGGCCAGGACAAAATCTTAGGCGTGGCCTTGGCTTGCTTTGGGCCTGCTGTGGCAGCCTTAGGCTCGGGGACGGCTCGTTCCTATGCTGGAGGAGGACAGCGTTGGCCCAAGAAACTATCTAGGGGCTCGGTGGGCCTTACTTGCTTGGTTGGAAGCTTGGGTGGTTTTAAGAGAAGGATCGATCGACTTAAGAAAAATTTACAGATTATATAGTTGCACTTAATTCAATACTCACGAGAATTGAAAATCTGAAGTAATCAGGGCTTATCTTAATCAAATGATGAAAGCGGAAGATGACGGATGTCTCGCCTATGGGGGTGGGGGTAGACATCAGCATGATATTGGTGAACGGATCGAACAGACTTCCCTGAAATGACCATGTTGCTCAGCGGCGGTGATAGGCAAAGAGAGATCACTTCTTGGGCCGCCAAATTGCGGCGGAGGTTCCAACAGAGAAAAGGGTCTCAACGTCAGATAGGAAGGCTTGATTTTGGACATGATGGCACTTGGGTGGAGCCAAATGCTGTGAAACTGTCATGGGACAGGGGTAAGGGAAGGATATTTTTATACCGGCTTCCTCTTGTTTTCAATGGGATTACCTGAACATGCTCCTCCCAAACTTTGTTACATAAAACTTCAGAAACATTGCTGGCATATATTAACCAGTATCTGAGAGTGTGACTGGACAGACTCACGTATATGAGGCCGGAGTAGTATCGCTCCTTCAGGTTGTGCAGCACAGATGCCTCGTTCAGGCAGGTGAGCTCGGCCATGTCCTCCACCTTACTGAACTTGGGCAGGTTCATCTTCTGGATGTCATCCTTGTTGACTCGCACTTTCTTTCCCGAGTCGGCCAGCTCCACCAAGACCTCATCACCGTGCTCCTCCTTCACAGAGCCCGGCTCGAACCCCAGGCGCTCCGACGGCACCCACACCAGCTTCTTGGTGGCCCAGTTGGCCTGCGCTAGCGGGTTGTTGACCAGGTTACGGTCCACGTACAGGAACTTTTCGGCGTCCGACATGGTTTCTGGAGGAAGAGAGCAGGACGTTACGGTTAGACTGTTTATGGTGTAGGAGCGTCTTTCTATTCTACTGCACTACTTTTCCATAATTTTTTTTATGTAAATGCGGTAGATGTGTGTCTTTTGCAGTGTCTCGCAGTATCATAAATGTCACTTGGCATTCTAAAAAAATAATTTAAACTTTTTAAAGACGTGTTTTGAGGCCATGCTGTTTTTCACCATTCCACTGCCTGTGTCTCTCGTTTTTCAAAGCAAAAATGCATTTTATGTGAACCAGCCCTAAAACTGTTTTGTAAAAATATCAAGTCTTTATTTTTGTTAAGAATATTATCTTAAATTATGTCATATTGTTGCGTTCATACTGTTAGAGGAGTGACAGTATTCTTCATTTCAGCTCATATTTACTCTGTTACTGCTGGCTTCATGGAGTATGCGTCATTCCTCTTTAAAGACACAACATATGGACTTAAGTGTAGTGGACACTTTTCTTATAATTACACACAATTACTAAAACAGAAAGCAAAATGACAGAAAACTAATCATGTTATATCCTCCTGAGACCCAGAAAAAAAAGTTTTTTGAATTTAGTATTTTTTCACGTCATTATATTGTTTAGAGCATAAGAAACAAATGAAAAAATAACATTTTTGAAAAATTATATTTTATTCATGTGTTATGCTATGTCCTCTGTAGTGGATACCAGGACTAAGTTGTTTAAAAAATAAAATGGCATGAAATGACATGTATAGATAAAAACTATGGGATTTTTTTTTTTAATCACCAATCAATTTTTAGGCTTCAGGATTGTTTTTAACCAAACTATGTATAAAGATGATTCTCAACTATGTTATGAAAGATATAGTGGAATTAATTGATATACCATTTTACTTTATGCAATATGTGGGTAAAATGGCCATACATCAGTTTTCCCATTCATACAATTCATCTATACACTGTATCTAATTTGCATATTAATGTGTTCTTGGAGCAACATGTAATGAAAAAATAAGTGTAATAATGGGAGTAATAATTGGCAACATTTTCAAAATAATATCTAATAATTAATAGGAATATTGATATAAAATTTCTTTCCCTCTTCACTTGTTGTATCTCCTAAAATGCCTGATAAACATGATTTAAGTCCTGGTGTCCTCTACAGTGGACATGTATGAAATCAATGTCCTGTTTTGTAACAGAAAGTCATATTTTGATTTTAAACCCCATAACATTTTCCTGAGATGTTGATTTATAACAAACTATTTGAAAATTAATCCGATTTAAATGATAATTACAAAATATTATCATATTTCCATAAGAGTGCTATTTTAATTTTCAGTCATATTTAAAGACCAAGAAGTTGTTGTTGTCATGGCGAAACCTCTAAAAATTTGGTATCTCTGCAAAGCCCTGAATGTGCTCTTTACAGGACATCCAGACCTAAAACGGTGACATGTATGATGTCAGAGAAAATCACTAAAATATAATGTCCACTACAGAGGACAAAAGTCTATTTCTGGGTCCCAGGAGGATAAAGCTCAACACAGTAAGTCTTATTGCTTAAATCTTGTTTTCTTGATTTACTGTGAGTACCATGTTCATCAGGCCTAATATCGTTACTTGTTCTTGTTGTACTTGTTCAACAAAAAATAAAGTGTGGATTGTTGGACAAGTACGCACTCCACCATCACAACTTTCCATACATAACAAAAGAGGAATGGCTAAAGCTATCAGCAACACATCACATGCATTTGAAATGTCAACTATGTAGTAAAACAAAACAAAAACAAAACAAAACAAAACAAAACACGAGTGTCCCAATTGAAATGATACTACCCTTCTAAAGAAATCATACTTTATATAGGTAGAGTATATTTTGTACTGTATATGCACAGTATATATATAATTTAAAAATCATCAGAAAACAGCTGGGACACATTTGATCATTATTTACAATCCTGTTTGTGATGTGGCTTTGGGTTTGCTTATAGGGAAATGCTTTCCTAATGTGGCTTTCAAAGCAAAAATGAGTATATATATATATATACAAACAAGCTGATGTGTCCAAAATCTTAAGGCAAACTAATGAGCCCAGAATCTTAATGCGACAAGACAAGTTAGATTAAGCATTTTCTCCCCCATAGAAATCACTGTTAAAGAGAAAATGTTAATTGTTGACGACTTTCCCCTTGGCATACAATGTCATTACCTTAATAGATACTCAGCTCAGTTAAATTTTTTTTAATGAATAAAGTGACGGAGAGAGCAAAACTTACTGTGTATTCTTAGAGGGCTGCACTTCTTTTTATTTCCCTTTTTCTGTCCCTCTCCGGTGACAGTCTGTTTCTGTTAAAGATGTGTTTAATATTCAGCTAGGAGAACTGGGAATACTTGTTCTGCTTACCTTTCTGACTTGCACTTTCATTATCTTATTTTTCATTTGCATTCTTCCTCTATGCACTACTCACACTACTGCGAATACTCAGCCCAAATAAAGCAATGAATGACAGCCTTTGAATGGTCCAGATCTGGACTACAGGCACAAGCCACAAATGAGCCATAACTGGCCTAAGTCTCATTTTACACTCAGTTAACACACTCTGAGTTAATGAGATAAGTAAGTGATTAACTGAGTGATGATTGAGCATCAGTGATGAACACCTGCTGTTAACAGAGATGAGCAGAAACACAAGAACTTCAACTGACTTCAGCCACAGTCTTGGATGAAATCAACGAAAGATAAAAGACATTAAATCTCTAAAGATTTCAGCAGAGGAGGATTAAACAACTCCACAAACAGCATTACCAGCTTCACTTATTACTAACCACATTGACTTTATTTCTGGCAGGCGTCTACAGAAGTCTTTATTGAGAATCAACAGTGGTTTAGATGTTGATGTTTTATTGGAAAATAATAACGTTTGTAGTTATCATTATGGTGATCGGTGTTTATTTTAGTTGGGCTCTTGACTTTTTAACATTAGTTTTTCTCTGGCTGCTAGAACTGTATTTTTATGTGGCACATTTGTGCCACATAAAAAAAACCAAGAGGTTTTTGTGCCACACACAAAAACCAAGAGAAAATCTGTTCATGTATTGAAGGGAAGGTGACATAATCATCATGTACTAACCTGATTCACTGATCTCATCCAGAGAATAATCTTTCATCTTTTATTTGATGATTGTGTTATTCATTTTATGTTATTGATATAGTAGCTCTTTGATTCTACAATATGAAATCCAGCAGTGTTTGGATAATTCTAAAGGATTTTAAAGGGCGCCTATTATGCTAAATCTACTTTTACAAGGTGTTTGGATATAAATGTGTGTTGGCACAACCACTCTACAATGATAAAAATCCACCCACTCCTTTAAAAAAAAAAAAATCTATTATCCATTAGTGATGTCCGGTTCGCGAACGAATCATTCTTTTGAACAGGTTCTTTTGTAAACCAGTCGAACCAGTTCACCAAATCGGACTGAATCATTCCAAACACTTCGCGTCTCAAGGCAGCACTGATCCACAATTTTTTTTAAAGTTACTCCCTTTCTAACATGCCTGACAGTCCCTCTGACCCAAAATAAACTAATATCCCGGAGTATATATTACTCCAGTAACTCAAACACACAGCATGAACAAGACATGCTGTGCTGAGAGAACTGATGAGAACAAGCAGCTGATACTGAGCATGTGCGTACATGCTCAGAACCTAAAGTACGGTTCTAGAATCACCATTACAGAACTGAGAACTGTTTCTTTTGTACACGTTCAGTTCTGAGAACCAATGAGCTGGAGATACTGAGCATGCGTGGTAGCATCACCTCTGAACCGAACTGTTTAATTCGGACAACTGATGCAGTACTAATACTATGAGCACAGGTGGACCGAGGACTTGAATGAGGGGGCGAATTTGGCGAAATATACGTTTATTTAATAACAAATAAAACGATTGAAAATGCAAATGCGTTTTAACATCAAAATGTAAATTAATTTTACTATTTACTGTTGTGTATGCACGTTATATTTTAAGCTTTATGAGCTGGATGGTTTCTATAAAACGTTGATGAAGACTAGTTTATTAACTTTATATCTTTAAGACATGTAAAATATTGTGTTTGCACACCATGTGCCTGTGTTGTGTGCTTTTGCAAAACGTAAATGTAAGCAACTTATCCAAGATGGTAACAATGACTAAATGATTATTTAACTTAAGTTATGATTACAAATTACTTTATTTGAATGTGTTTGAATGTATTTTCATGCACCTGGAAGACAGTAATGACATCACTACCTGAGGACATAAAAGATCTGATGATCCGTTTTTTTGAAAGAACCGGTTCGCGAAAAAGAACCGGACTTCCCATCACTAATCCCCATTAAACCAAGCAGTCCCATTAGACAAGTCGTTTTGATTCTCTGAGTAATGTGACGTCACATTAGCCACAGGCCCCGCCCACGACTGCTGACTGACAGTCCTGTATTGAGGGTATGCATCGGCGTCACTTTCCCGCCGAAAACGCTCTCCCTCAGCTGGACTGAGTGGCAAAAGAACCTGCTGCGTGACTCGATTTAATAGAGGAAACTGCGAAAACGCGAGTAAAACAAACGAATTACCCTAAAAGTTGGAATTGAATGTGTTTCTTACAACTTGTCAAATAAACCTAATCCATGGATATTGACATGCAGCCAGGAGTCGTGTTTCCTGACATTTATACGTGCCTGATTTCGACGCCGGAAATACATAAAGCAAATCTGCCTGTGAATATTTTATATAACTACAATATCGGTAGGTTTAAATCCGCGTAATCACTTATATCAATGTTATATCGTCATATTGTCCAGCCCTAAAACATATATAGTTTTATAGTATAGTTTTTGTCAGTGTAGTTTATTTAAAAACACCCAATTATGCAGAATATTAGTTTAAATAAGGTTTAAATCCGAGTAATCATTTATCAATGTTATATATATCGTAATATTGTCCAGCCCTAAAACTTGTATAGTTTTTGTTAATATTTAAAAACACCAAATTATGCAGAGTATAAGATAGTAAATATTTAATTGATGAGTTGTCAACACAATATATAACAATACAATATATACGGTATGATTTTACCTCAAAATCCAACAATTTGACACAAAACGATAACTGCAAATCCATGTTTCTGTGCCTGGAGTCCAGCTGTTTCTGTGAATTGCAGTGATCCATTTGCTTTTTTTTCTGTTGCTTTCGGCAGTCTGTAAATATATACCTCAGGTTTTGTGTCAAAGCTATTTGTACCTAGTCAATCACAAAGCTCTTTCCCGTTTTGGGAGTGTTTTGTGTGTTTTTCGCGGCATTCACGCTGAAAACCAATGCTGCCGCTCAGTCTTTGTGCCACTCAGTGGGCGTGACCGCAGTCCTAACGGTCGACGGTGATGTCACGTGCATACCCTCTATTACCATAGTTTGCACCCTCAGTCAGCTGTACGCTTTCCTGCCATTTTCTCCATGCCCAAGCAGCTGCAGGGACAACAATGTCTGGTAAGTAATTGAGATGTTTTGTTGTTGGATGTAAGAGTGAACATAGGCCTAACAGTCTTCATTTACTGACATCTGAGCCGCTGAACGCAGTGGATTAGTTTTATTTTTGAAAGGAATGCGGCACAGATCTAATATACACATACGATTTCTGTAACGTTGCTTGAGCTACGCTCACAGACATAACTGTTTATGTGAACTGTGTGTGTTTTTGACAGAACCTTGTGTGTATTTGACAGTTAAAAAAAAAATGTGAAAGAGAAGTTACTTACTAGACTAGCCTACTTGACGTCTGAGAGCGAGCTGTCTGTGTGTGTGCAAGTGCACTCAGAAAACGATCCATTAGAAGTACTGTATTGTATATCTTTAAACTGATATAGCTTTAAAACACTTGGAAATAATAAACTTTAATGATGAAAGAAAACTATGCTATCCTCAGTGTTGGGCACGTTACTTTAAAAAAGTAATTAGTTATAGTTACTAGTTACTTCTCACAAATTGTAAAGGAGTTAGTAACTGAGTTACATCATTAGAAAAGTAACTAATTACCAGGGAAAGTAACTATTGCGTTACTTTAAAAAAACAAAATCAAAATATGTCAAATACACACTAAAAACTCCTGGGTCAAAAATAACCCATAATGGGTTATTTTTGACCCAAATCCTGGGTTAAAAAGGGACCAACTAATTTCTGGGTTATTTCAACCCAGAAAAATGGGTTATTCTTTTTGACCCAAATTCTGGGTTAAATACCTGACCCAAATGTTGGGTTAAAATAACCCAACATTGTAGTTAATATAACCCAACTTCTGGGTCAAAAGAACAACCCCAATATCTGGGTTGAAATAACCCAGAAATTAGTAGGTCCCTTTTTAACAAAAGGTCAAAGGTCAAAAATAACCTAACTTGGGTTACTATGCCAGTATGCCTTATTTCAGAAAATAAAACTTCAGGCACTTACACACTTCAAGCACTTTTACATTTTTATTGCATTAAATAAACTCTACACACTTGGACCTATTTATCTTAGGTCACACTGTAATAACATTAGACATTAGAAAAAATAGAAAATAAACAACTCATTCTCTCTAAAACATTTGACAACATTCAATAACTGGATTGAATTTGAGGGACAAGAGTTTTGATAGTGTCCTCATCTAAGAGAAGAAATGCCTCCTCATCTCTGTCTTCACCTGAAAGACAGAAAACAAGACAACATGAGTATTGTTAATAAGTCGAGACAATTGTGAACCACTCACCAGACACTCTTTTATTATCAAGCTAACAAATAATCACTTTTAAGGAAATGCTGTTGTTTTTTTGTTTTGTTTTTTTAAAAAACATGAATTTGCTAGTTAACTAATGTGGTTCTTTTGCAGCATTACCCATTTTGTGTGAATGACAGTCTATACTGTCCATCTTTTCTTTCATTAACAAGTGTAATAATGACATTAATGCAAAGGTGAATATCAGGCCCATTATTATCCATAACAGCTTAAAGACAAGGCACAAGTATCTTTTAACTATAAGGGTTATTATAGATATGCATTCCCCACTGTCGAAGAAGTTGTGACTGTCACAAAATCTTGCACTGACACATTTAAAGGGATAGTTCACCCAAAAATGAAAATGTGATGTTTATCTGCTTACCCCCAGAGCATCCAAGATGTAGGTGACTTTGTTTCTTCAGGAGAACACAAATGATGATTTTTAGCTCCAACCGCTGCCGTCTGTCAGTCTTATAATGAATGTCAATGGTCACACAATTTATAAGAGTCAATAAACATGCACAGACGAATCCAAATTAAACCCTGCGGCTCGTGACGACACATTGATGTCCTAAGACACGAAACGATCGGTTTGTGCGAGAAACAGAACAGTATTTATATCATTTTTTACCTCCAACTGCGTTCAGCATTCGCTTGGTGATGTCTGATCGCGCTCTGACAACGGCATTGATGTCTCGCTCTCATTGAAGTATATGTGCAAGACATCACTGCCGTTGTCAGAGCGCGATCAGACATCACCAAGCGAATGCTGAACGCAGTTGGACCTAGTAGTGTTTTAGAGGTAAAAAATGATATAAATACAGTTCGGTTTCTCGCACAAACCGATCGTTTCGTGTCTTAGGACATCAATGTGTCGTCACGAGCCGCAGGGTTTAATTTGGATTCGTCTGTGCATGTTTATTGACTCTTATAAATTGTGTGACCATTGACTTTCATTATAAGACTGACAGACATCAACGGTTGGAGTTAAAAATCATCATTTGTGTTCTCCTGAAGAAACAAAGTCACCTACATCTTGGATGCCCTGGGGGTAAGCAGATAAACATCAAATTTTCATTTTTGGGTGAACTATCCCTTTAAAGAGTAAAACGCTCACCTCAAATTCTCTATCAGCTCAGACATCCGCCACTCAGTTAGCTTATCAGCGACAAAGCTCTCCATTTAAAATGACCTGGAGAAAACATAACAATAGATGTTTGCAACAATTTGAAGACTTGACACGCTTCTTTAACTCTCATGTATAATATGATAAGCACAGCGCAGCTGGTTAACATAACTCAACTATTGTGTTGCCTCTCGCTCACCGGACGAGAAGCGTATTTAATATTCAAACACATTATTCTCTATGAGTGTACACACACCGGCGGCGCCATTCGGCGTCTGTCCGCAGCGCCATGTACATAGATTTATATTACATTTACACTTATTTGTCTCAAATTGTCGTTAATGTATACTGACTTCACATGTGCTACAATATAAATTTAGTTTTACATTAATTCACAGAAATCAGCAGCTTGATTGAAAATTGCTGGTGTTATTGGATTTTCAGGTGATTTTCTCAATTCATTCAGTTAACGGACGCTCTGAGGTAAAGTGTTCGGACTGCAGACTCAGCAACGGTTGTATTTAAGTACAGTACAATCATAACATAGTACTGACATTATCTTAATTCCATAATGTCTTTAAACATAACAATATTGCTGGCCATAAACTGAGAAAGTACGCGATACCTCGAGTTGTCCTAGACGCGGCGCGGCGCTTCTCGTCCGGTGTTCGACCCCCTTAACGCTGCATGAAGTCGCCACTAGCTGCACTGTACTTATCGTATTATTACCAGTATTATAACAACGAGATAAGTACAGCACAGTTTATGAAAAATAGAATTTAAAGACCGTGTAAAGTGAATGCAGTCATTTTCTTCTAAACACATTAAATAGGTCATGCATGTATTTCTCAACGATGTGTAAAAAAGCATTTCAACCATTTTGACACCTAATTTCATGAACTTATCGTTATTTTTAATCATTCAAATTTGGCTGGGTGGTTAATAACACTTTCTTATTTAGTCTGACAAACTCAAAACACATATTTATTTTGACTTTACACGGACTTTAAACTAGTTAGATGTTGTCACGATATCCGCGGGCGGCTAACACGTTACATGCTAACCACAGAATTACCACGGTAAGCCATGGTCATTTTTTCAGCAAATGGTGCTAAACAAGCAACGGGGACATGGACACAGAAAAGTTTACGTAACATTGACACTGAAAATACTTGCTTACCTTGAATACGCGATGAAGTTGCACCGAAGAAGCCCAGGCCGAAACGGGTCGAGCGCGTTCAAGTTCAAGTGACGGTTATTCAAACGACTGTTGTGAGAAAATTCCAGAACAGCAGCGGGGGGCGGGGGAAGGGGCGTTAACCCAGAACATGGGTTACTCTTTGAAAAATAACCCAGAAACCTAAACAACCCAGAAATTGGGTCAAAATATTAGCCCTATAACCCAGAAAATAGTTACTCTCTGAAAAAATAACCCATAATTTTAACCCAACACAAATAACCCAGAAAATGGGTTAAAGAAATAACCCAGGAGTTTTTAGAGTGTAACTTGAATGCCCACAATATTAAATATAAGTCTAAGAATAAATTATTCTTGATCCGACTCGTGACTCGTGATCTGCTCTTGCTTATGAAATTTCTCTGTACTGTACAATACGTGTTGGTAGCCATTCAAGAAAACGTAGTTTCATATTGATGTTTAAATAGTCCTATGCTATGTTTTAAATTCATTTACTTGATTTTGAAAAGTGAACAGCATGAGTCAGATTCATCATAAGATGCGCAATATATCGGGAGACATGGAGTGGGTCTGACATGATTTTGACCACTTCATTAAGTTTTGTTTTGTAGAAAGCCTTTCTTTAAAGTGAATTTCGTTTTGTAAAAATTGTATCTTAATTTTAATCAATGTTTCATCAAACAATTGCCTGGATTTAATAAATAAGGAGCAAATATAGCAGACAATATAATCATGGCAGGCGCGGGCGCGATCACTGGTGCGTGAACTGGAGCGCGACTTAGAGGCTAAATGAACCGAAACTCAGCGTATAGTCTGCTTTCCTCGCATGAGAAACATATCTATAGAAAGCTTGAAATATCTAAAAACGAAAAGAAATAGGCTACTCTGATTATGTAGCCTAATCCGAATGAAATGTGCATTTTCTCTCTAAGCGGTTGTGGTTGGCATCCACCAGTCCTACAATGCGTCGCTGCTGTAAACAGGTTAGGCTGTACACTTCAGCCAAAATTAATTAATTTAAAAAAGTAACGGACAACGCACCATATGGTAACGGTAACGGAGTTAATTTATTTAAAAAGTAATGCGTTACAGTATTAGTTACTGTCAAAAGTAACTGCGTTACAGTAACGCGTTACTGCCCAACACTGGCTATCCTTGAGAGTGATCGCGATATAGATGATAATCAAAACTAAACAGATGTCTTGTTAAAATTTGGCAGAGAAAACAGCCTGTTCTTGAGAGTAGTCAGTAATGGGTATTTGTAACATGGATTTATAAATGATCTGTGAGATATTTTAAGCTGAAACTTCACAGACACATTCTGGGGACACCCGAGACTTAAATTACATCGTTAAATTGATAACATCTTGAGTCTGAGTCTGTTCCTCCCACAAAGCTTTATAGGAGACTTGCAATATTGCGCACAGGTCATATGTTTTTTTTTTTTCCTTTTTGAAGGTTTGTAGTATATAAATAACCAAACACTATTATTGCATATAAAAAAGCAGAAGACATTCTACCTGTTTTGTCATTTTAATCACAGAAGAAAGAAAACATTTGGAGTTAGAAATCAGATGCAGTGCTTTTATACCTGTGAACATCACTAAACAAATAACATTTAAAATTAATTAGGATGTGAACTTCTTTTATATGCAAACTATACAATTTCAGTAACAACAACTACAATCAATCAACTGAACTGAAAGATTCTTCCCAGAGAAATTATGATATTTCTTTCTACAACACTCTCAGCACAATGACATAAACTGTAGGCTACATAAGTCTTACATTTTGTACAACATTCAAGAATGTTTAAATGCTTAATGTATATGTTTTTGAATTTTATAATTATGTAACCTTCCATTAATGCAGCAGTTTTAAAATGTGTTGTGCTGGTTTTCTAGTTCATGAGTGGAATGCTGTTAATCCAGTTTCAGGAAAGTTAAAACATTATATCCGTACCTTTATTATCACAACACAAAGACAAGGAATTTAACTTCCAATTCACTGCTTAAGAAGGAGGCAAAAAAGAGCAAGTGTTACCACTAACTTTTTGAGTAATCTTGGTTCAGGATTTAAAAAACAAACAAACATCTAAACCAAGATCCAAATCAATCAACTCAAACCGCAACATTACACACTTTGTTTGAATTGGTACTTATTTAATGAGGTGGCTAATTCATATGAATTTTCTATGACCACACTTGTATGTTTTCATATGATTTGTCTAGATTGCAGTGGTTTATGGGTTAAGGGTGGTCATTCCTGGTGAATCTTTTTAAAAAATAATATGCATTTGTGCGAGTGAGGTTGTACGAATTAGCCACCTCGTAATTGCTGTGAGATTGGGTTGGAGTAAGCAGTAAAAATCATCAAGTTAAACTGTGTATTGGACAGACAGACAGACCCCTTCCATAAAGCACTTTGAGTACCCAGAAAAGCACTATATAAAAGTGAAAAACATATAGTGCTGATTGCCTACACCAAACACTGATCTCTAAACCTACCTGTCACGGTAACCAATGAAATTACCTGCAAGGCAGGATTTCTGGTGAAGTGGTTTAGTGGGGAGTCACAAGGAGACATATTGGGCACGGCGTGGCTTCTGATGTCACACTTGGATGTGGACAGAGTTGGATGTCCACCTCTGGCAGCAGTGAGCCCTACTTGGATTCTCCAGTGTTAGGACACACTAACAATATCAGAAATTGAGAATATGCTGCATGGAGATAGTTAATTACTTTTATTGTCTTCTTGCTTTTATCCATTATTAGAACAAGCCTGTTGTACCGGACCCCATCCGAATGATGGCCAAAACTTTACTGATCACACACAAAATGAAGCATCTGTTTTCACTCCAGAAAACCATTGTAAGAGCTTAATAAAACAGTACAAGAAGTGTGCATTAAAATATTATCCATAAACTCTTTCTCTAGCATTATCATCAACGAATGATTACATAGAAACACACGTTACAACTAACAGTAAACAAATATATAAAGATCTTATGCCTTTTCAGGTGGTGCTTAATAAACTGGTAAACTTTATATCCATAAATAAACTCTGATGAACTGTAATAAAGTGCTCTCACCTTCATTTCTGCCGTCAATATTGCTCTGGAGCTGGATCACAAACAGTTGGTAGTAATTCATCCTTGAGTAACAACTTTTTTAGCAAAACCTGTTTTGTATTGTCCCTTTGTTTTGACATTCATTCACAAAGCAGTCTGTTGTAAAATGATTTGCACAGATATAAATGAATTTAGGTATAAGAGGGTGCGATCCCTTCAAAAATAAAACAAATCCAGTGAGTCTTCAGCATCTCTGATGTCAGGAGTACATGTCCATCTCAAAAAATTAGCATATTATGATAAAAGTTCATTATTTTCCATAATGTAATGATAAAATTAAACTTTCATATATTTTAGATTCATTGCACACCAACTGAAATATTTCAGGTCTTTTATTGTTTTAATACTGATGATTTTGGCATACAGCTCATGAAAACCCAAAATTCCTATCTCAAAAAATTAGCATATTTCATCCGACCAATAAAAGAAAAGTGTTTTTAATACAAAAAAAGTCAACCTTCAAATAATTATGTTCAGTTATGCACTCAATACTTGGTCGGGAATCCTTTTGCAGAAATGACTGCTTCAATGCGGCGTGGCATGGAGGCAATCAGCCTGTGGCACTGCTGAGGTGTTATGGAGGCCCAGGATGCTTCGATAGCGGCCTTAAGCTCATCCAGAGTGTTGGGTCTTGCGTCTCTCAACTTTCTCTTCACAATATCCCACAGATTCTCTATGGGGTTCAGGTCAGGAGAGTTGGCAGGCCAATTGAGCACAGTAATACCATGGTCAGTAAACCATTTACCAGTGGTTTTGGCACTGTGAGCAGGTGCCAGGTCGTGCTGAAAAACGAAATCTTCATCTCCATAAAGCTTTTCAGCAGATGGAAGCATGAAGTGCTCCAAAATCTCCTGATAGCTAGCTGCATTGACCCTGCCCTTGATAAAACACAGTGGACCAACACCAGCAGCTGACATGGCACCCCAGACCATCACTGACTGTGGGAACTTGACACTGGACTTCAGGCATTTTGGCATTTCCTTCTCCCCAGTCTTCCTCCAGACTCTGGCACCTTGATTTCCGAATGACTTTGGACCACTGAGCAACAGTCCAGTGCTGCTTCTCTGTAGCCCAGGTCAGGCGCTTCTGCCGCTGTTTCTGGTTCAAAAGTGGCTTGACCTGGGGAATGCGGCACCTGTAGCCCATTTCCTGCACACGCCTGTGCACGGTGGCTCTGGATGTTTCTACTCCAGACTCAGTCCACTGCTTCCGCAGGTCCCCCAAGGTCTGGAATCGGTCCTTCTCCACAATCTTCCTCAGGGTCCGGTCACCTCTTCTCGTTGTGCAGCGTTTTTTGCCACACTTTTTCCTTCCCACAGACTTCCCACTGAGGTGCCTTGATACAGCACTCTGGGAACAGCCTATTCGTTCAGAAATTTCTTTCTGTGTCTTACCCTCTCGCTTGAGGGTGTCAATGATGGCCTTCTGGACAGCAGTCAGGTCGGCAGTCTTACCCATGATTGCGGTTTTGAGTAATGAACCAGGCTGGGAGTTTTTAAAAGCCTCAGGAATCTTTTGCAGGTGTTTAGAGTTAATTAGTTGATTCAGATGATTAGGTTAATAGCTCGTTTAGAGAACCTTTTCATGATATGCTAATTTTTTGAGATAGGAATTTTGGGTTTTCATGAGCTGTATGCCAAAATCATCAGTATTAAAACAATAAAAGACCTGAAATATTTCAGTTGGTGTGCAATGAATCTAAAATATATGAAAGTTTAATTTTTATCATTACATTATGGAAAATAATGAACTTTATCACAATATGCTAATTTTTTGAGAAGGACCTGTACATGGAGACTGTGATGTTCACTCATATCCAACAGCAAAACATCTCAATCACTTAAGAGACATTCTTGTCGCTTCAGCCTGGAGAAAATGGCGGACTGTGTACAACCTGCTCAGGGCGGGGTCTATGGTAATACGGCAGAGTCCGTCAGCAGTCGTGGGCGGGGCCTATGTGATGTCACTTTGCCCAGAATCTGCGAGTGTCTTGTTCTGAGACACTGCTTATGATTTTTGGGGATTAAAAAAGGAGTGGGTGTATTTTTCATCATTATAGGGTGGCTGTGTTCACACACCACCAACACACATTTATGTTCAAACACCATGTAAAAGGGAATTTTGCATAATAGGTGCCCTTTAAAATAAATTTACCTCTATAATCTATAAAAACATTATAAGAATAATGACTTTCAAAACAGACTCAGCTATGGCACCAAAAACAATTAAGTAGCTAAATTCACTGGATTTTTCCCTGCATTTTTCCTCTAATGAATGGTTGCCAGCATTTGCTGTTAGTTCTGCTAAACCACGCCCCCACTGCATTAAACTACATATAGTGCAAGACTTGTTTGTATGACTGTATAGTACTTTATGTTCAAATATGACTTTTAGGAAGTATGCCTTTAATCAATAGATAAAAAGAAAAGAGATCACTTCTAATCTTTTTAATCATATCAAGTGTAGTGCTTGTTCTGAGATAACAGAGAGCTGTTGGCTGATGCTTGAATTGTTCTGTGTTATATCACATTAATCTACATTTTTTAAAACTCAGCTTTCATTATAGTAGGCCCACATTTATATACAAAACAAAACAAAGTTGTTCGCTTCTTTCAGGCTTTTTATTATTACTGCACTTTATTATTATTACTACCATTTTTTAAATTGCATTAGTTTATAACATTGCCTGAGGTGAGAAATCATATAAAAACTGTAAATAAACAATGATATAAGAAGTGAATGTACAATAAAATTCACAGGTAAAACAGTTAAGAGGAAGATTTATGCAAAGCAGCGTAGTTTCGAAGGGCAACATACAACCTTCTATTTTAATAATCAAACAGGGCAAAAATCATTCAAATAAAATTATAAATGTATAAATAAATACAATAAAGTGCATTCTGTAACATTGCTTGAACTCTTGTGCAAGTAACTGTCTCTACAGAATCTAAACACATGGACAGAAACTGACACATCTATCCTACACACACTTTACAGCACAAATAAATATGAAAACATGTCTTAAAGGCATATACACATTACCCAAATATTAAAAGCATATTAAAAATGATGTTACCTTGACAAAATGTACTGGTGTTACTATGGCATAATGATGGTACCTGATATACTGTATATTATGGTACTGAACCATTATGTATATTCAAGGAAATACCATGGTTTATGTCCAAAAAATTATGGTATTATCATAGTACAATGTCTAACAGACCATGTTGATACCGGCCAAAATTCAATCCATCATTTGTTTCTCCCTCTAAAGGTTAACATTTGGGTAAAGTGTAAAGTTCTATATTGGCAAAAGACAGTCAATCAAGGATCAGCTGATTTGGATAATCACTGCGCTAACGTGGCACCAAGTACTCCTAAAACATCGCTAGATTCACTACACACAAAGTCTCCAAAAGGACGTTCAAACAAACGTGATAGTGACTGAGTATTTTAAAGTGTAAACAGATTAGATCAATTCCACATGTAACATGAAGCCACTTCCAAAACATCGTTTCATCTCTCGCAAACCACTAGACATTTACATGTCAACCTACTACGTAATAAATTCTTATAAAATATCACTAATATGTATAGCAAAAAGTGAATTAAAAGCCCTGAATGGATTAAAATTAAACACATCTACACATGGACGACTTCATACTTCACAAACTCTTCTGCATATACTAAAGGATAATTCAGGCTTTGTAAGAATTCAAGTGTATAATCCACAGTGCATTTACTGGCCTATTAATATAATCTAACAGGATGACATCAAATAGTGACCTATTTTCTTCATAGAGTTTGTCTAATAATCTCAATATCACTTCATAACAATGCCATCCTTGAAGTTTTCCCTTTAGTCTCAAGAGTGGCAAATACAACTATATAGACTCTCTTTTCTTCTTTTCAGACATTTATATTTAGCCACATAAAAGTCAACATGAAACGACATCTGCAACCTATTTTACTTCCATAATCTACTTCAAATCTACTTATACAGGTATGTGCTATTATTGCCATAATGCTAACTGGCTTTAAATTGCTGCATTGACTTGTGGGAAGATTTTAGAAAGGCTGCATTTCCTACAAAGTAGCTATTTTACACAGATTAAACAACATTGCAATCAATTAAACACACTGTACTTCCTGTCAAAAATTGAATATGTCGCTACCCTAACTAAGATCTGTTGGTGTACGGCCAAGGTAATGTTAGCCGAAAAGGAAAGTCGTGCACTGATGAATCGTGCACAATAACACCAGGAACATGCATTACTAAAGTAAATATGGTCAATTTAGATTTCATGTTGACTTTTGCTTGGCATTTCCAGTGCAAATGTAATTAAGACAGCAGAAACAAGCACTTATTCACATGCTTCTGTTCTTGTGCAACAATCATTTCCCATTTTCACCAGTTAAACTTCCCAAACCTCTTGTTAGTCATTCTGTTGCCTCAGGCATTAATTATAGCGCTACTGTTGGCAGTTTAACAGTATAGCTGAGGTACTGGAATGAGATTGTTTAGATATATGGTGTCGGTCACTTGATAAACAAACACTTTAACTATCTCTCAATTCTAAATCTGACAAACTGTTTGGTTGATATGGTGATGAATGAAAGTACATGCCCTCTACAGACCTGGCAGGAATGATTGGATGTGCAGTGTTCACTAGCATTAGGTCTTCATATCTTATTTTTTTGACTCTTCTATTCACAATATACATGTAACATGCATCTAGAGAGACATACTGGTTTGTTCTACATCCACATATGATGGTGCATATACTCTTACGCCATATGCACAAACATATTGACAATGATTATTTTGAAGCACCTTGTTTGCGATTTTTTTTTCTTGTTTATATCTTGGTTTGATGGCTGTAGAGTCTTTTGAACAGTCTGCATTTGGACAAATACTGGGAATGCATCCCATTAAAAGTTCCGAACAGATTATTCCAATTAGAATATTATGAATGTTTGGAAGAGCTCTTTGATGCCTTTTCAGGCTTTGACGATCCAGGACCAGGCCAAGTTCCCGTCAGCCCACGACGACTCCCAGACGAGGCCTCGGACTTTCCCAAGGTGGCAGCTCGTTTGTCCTCATTGGTTTTGGAGCTATCCTTGGCCTTCCCGCCATCCTGAGAGCCCAACTTCATCGGCCCAAGCACAGTTTTAGCCACACTGGTGAGCTGTGTGACAAAGCTGGACCTGTCGCCAGGAGATACGGCACGTGATTTGCTTGTGCAAGGCGACTTGGCGGTTGGAGACTCCTCGACCGCTTCCAGCCGACATCTTTCCTCTTGAGGGGCTCTGGTTGACCCCGATGGGGTTTGAACCCGTTCTTCAATGGTTTTGGACAGGACAGGAATGGCTTCTGAGACTTTAGGTGCACCAACAGAACAAGGTCCAGTCCCCTCAACCCTCAGAGGTCCTTTACCTGACTTGCTTGCCTCTGGAGCTACTGTGGGTGCAGTTTTCTCCTTCGATGGGATCTTTTCGGTGTCTTTGCCATTCTCCAGCCCTTTAGGACCCTCGGTTTGAAGGCTATAGGGTTTGAATTCCTGTGCTCCAGAGCTCTTGATAATTGGCGTCCAATTTGGGGTCTTGGAGCCACATCCCATTGCAGAGGGGACGCTAAGAGATTCACTCTTTCCCACATCCCTGGCTGCCTCCTTCACTGTTGAGACGACTGAGACTTCAGAAGACTCAGACTTAGAGGCCACTTTCTCCTTCTGAGGTGTTTCAGCCAACTGGGTTGATTTAGGATCCAAGGTGGTTGCTATTGGTTCGGTTTTTGATGCAGTTCTTAAAACTACTTCACTTGAGTCGGGCTTCTTCGCTTTACCCTCGGACTCTCGATCCGCCATTGAGTCCTGCCTTCCGAGATGCCTCGCCGGACTCAACGTGCGCTGGACGGGTATGTGCGTTGGCGTCTGGTCGGGTGGAGAGGGCGGAGCCCCGGGCGTATTCTCCCCCTCGATCTCCATCAGGCTCTGGAGAGCATGCTCACAGTGGAACGACTCCCGGCGGTATTCTGCATGCACAACATCCAAACCGTGCTTCCTCATGGACACGCAAAGCCCTCCCTTCCTGTCTGAGCCCACGGAAGACGAGGAGGATGGGAATGACGGTGGAGGGGCCGGGCCAAGCTTCTCGGCGGACTGCACCCGTTGGAGGAGAGGGGAACGGGGTGGTTCTGCGCTCTTGGGCCGGGGGCGTGTGATCGGAGGAGAGGCATGGAGCTTGGCGGGGAAGGCCTGGGTGGTGTTGGAGCTGCCGACAGTGTGTCCAGCAATGGGCGGTGGGGAGGACGAAGTGGGGGATGGTGTGTGAGCCAGTGGGGACAGAGGAATGTTCCCGGCAGATTTGCAGCGAGCAGAACGGTACTGCCGGTGGAGTTTGGGTGAGAGACCGTAGAGAGAGCTTGGCCGCATGTGCTGAGACGTCGCAGGCGAGTTTGGTGTGCTGGACGCAGGAGAGCTGCTCTGAGACGACGTGCCTGAAAGGACAAGGACAGAACCAGGTCAGAACCTCAAAGAAACATGTAAAGGGCACACAATAATCAGTCAAAACATCCAAACACTGACTGAAGTTAAATATCAAAGGCTAATTAAGTTCATTTCAAAGCACGTCTGCCGGAAAACGAAAGAGGCATCACACGCCACAGAAATATCATCTTCAGTAGGTCAAATGTCACTCAATGTGCATACTGTGAGGCAGCAAGGTTTAATCAAAACATAGCAAAATTCAGCTTTTTTTCTCTAGAAAATAGTTATTTTGTAACCAGACATTCTGAGATGGTCCTCACTGCAGAACACAAGATCTAGGGGGCGAGGTTGAATCCAGATCCAACTCCTCCCACTTTACATATACCTAAACCTACCCGTCTCCATCCCCTGATCCCTAAACCTACCCATCTCCTCCCCCTGGATCTGGATCCAACTCCTCCCACTTTACATATCCCTAACCCTACCAGTCTCCAACCCCTGGATCTGGATCCTGGGTCTTGTGTTCTGCATTGAGGAGCTACTGGACATTTTTGCATGTACTGTATAATACAATTGTTCAGCTACTCAAACACTTAGATCCCAATCATACTCTTGTTATATCAACACAGATGCTTCTAGCTTCAAGCTTGATCTTCAGAGACATTGGAATCTGCCATAAGAAACAAGGATTTTTATGTATGCTTTGCATTCTCAGCACTGTTGCAAACGGAGCTATAACAGTCAACAGTCTTCTACAGTCAACATGTTTAAAGCAAGGTGTGTGATTAGCAATACACACCATCCAGTTACAAAGATTAAACTCTAACTCTACTGCCCCCTTGTGTACTGCTGTTATTACTGTAATGCAAGAATGCATGCAAAGAATATAAACACGCATGGAATGTATTGAATCTTCATTTTCATACTAGCATAATCTTAATCAGTCAAGCTAATTTAAAATGCAATTATATATTTAATAAATAATGGACATAATAAATAAATTTACTTACTACTGCTACTGCTACTACTAATAACAATAACATAAATTTGCAAAAGATCAGAATAAAGAGGTATTTTTTGCTTCTTCTTTTTTTAAATTGTACGTTTATTTAATTATATTTAACATTTGATTGCTTTTTTTTATCATAAAGAACCCCCAGGGGTTTGTGTCCCCTTGGCTGGAAAACTCTAGAAACACTCATTCTGATTGAATAAAACAAGTGTAAATGACACCACAGATTCAGCCAATAAGCTTCCACATCATAAAGCAGTAGGAGGAGCTCTGACCGAGGTAGGCGGAGTCTGGAGGAGAGCGGTACGTCTGTGTGGGTGAGCGAGCAGACAGGTTGTGTGTCGGCGATCCAGGCAGACTGTCTCCAGATGACAGCGAGCGATTCAGAGAGGACAGACTACGACTGGTGTGAAGCAGGTTTGACTGTTTCGTGATCTTACGAAAGAGAGAGCTACGCTTCTTACTGCAGACAGAAAGAGAGGGACTAATTGAGTAAAGCAATTATATAAATAAGGTGTATATTTTATGTGAAGGCATTCACTCTTTCTGACCTCTCTTGTCCATCTTTTGCTACTGACTTCTTGTTGCGTCTGGCCATCTTGGCTTTGTAGCTCAGCTTCCTGGCTGGCCCGATCTTTATGGACGTGTTTTCGAATGGAGTAGTCGTCACTGTTACTTTGCTGCCACTCTGAAAATCCAAATGCACCATGTTAAAGTTATCTCTAGAAAGTAATTATCATGAAACAACAGGTCTGTTCGTGATGCCCGTACCTTCAGAATGAGCTCCACCACCTCTGTGTGGACCAATCCGTGCACAGACTCCCCGTTCACATGGGTTATGAGGTCACCGGCACAAAGCCCCGCCTCCTGGGCCGGCCCGCCACACTCTACATGCTATGATTGGAAGAAAGCAATGTCAATCATCACATGCAACACATTCTACAGCAATAAAATCAGTAGAATGTCTCAGAATGCGTTCGTACCCAGACCATGTGATGCACGCTGTACACGTTACTGTCGCCCATGTAGACTCTGATGGCGCGCAGCGTGAAGCCGTACTTCTTCCCAGAGCGATGGATGGTGATCGGTGAGCGCAGGACGTTGACCGTAGGCGAGTAGTCGCGACTCGGAGATGAGTCACGAGACGAGGGATTGGACGAGATGGAGCGAGGAGACATGGGACTGGCCAATGGAGACGTACCATGCTGCTCAACTACGGGAGGAAAAAATAAAACCAAACAAATTTTTTACGCAGAACTTGCATGAAAAAATTGCTTTTTACAGAAATGTGAAATGAGGCCCACAAAAAGGCTCATTATTAAAGAAAACACAAACCCCATGATTTTATAAAAGCATGAACACAGGTGTCTGCAGTAATTAATGTGCTCACCTGCAGGTATGATGACAGACAGGGCCGTGGCAGAGGCCGATTTTATGACTTTGGTGCCGGAGCGAGTCGCGGTGCGTTTCTCACTGTCAGTGGAAATCTGATGATGTTGAGCTCTTCGTAAGACGAGGTCACTTCCGACTCGAGGCCCAAACGAGTCTGGCATGTGCAGAGGCACTGCTGCTGTAGCGGCATCGGCGGGCCGCAGAAGTTTATCTGAGAAACAGGAAGATCACCCAAGATGAATATTAATTTTAGAGTTCACAACCGTATAATGTATGATTCTCTTTATTTGAAAACCAAATCACCTCCAGGATGTCCCACTGACGCTGCAGAGCTGGACTCCAGCAGACTGGAGCTGACGGGCATGCTGGCGCCCTCTAGTGATGTACCCCTGACTTTGATCGCTGGCTGGCGCGTGTGCACGTCACCGCCTCCCTCTAGTGGAGAAGCGAAGCGGTGCGTGTCCATCAGCGCTGAGAAACGCCGGCGTGCTCCTGGAGGACTGGAGTCTGACTCAGTGAAGGATGATTCTGAACACGACAAACGCTTCCTACACAGAGAAAGGAGCATCATCGGTGGTTTTTAGGACAATCAATGTTCAATTAATAATTAAAAGTACTTATAACAAACATCAAAACAACATTTTAATACTTTCTTAAGACATAATAAGGCTGATAATGCTCAAGGGCTCTATGTGGTTTCTAAGGTGTTGCTAGGGCATTGCTATTCGATTACTGGGATGTTTTAGTGCATTGCTATGTGGTTGTTGTGGTTCTGAGTGGTTGTAAATTTGCTACTATACAGTTGCTAGGTGATTTTTATGGTGTTCTGAGTGGTTGTTAGGGCGTTGCTATAAGATTGATAGGGTGTTTTTAGTGCATTGCTATGTGGTTGTGGTTCTGAGTGGTTTTAAATGTGAAATTATGTGTTTTCTAGGTAGTTTCTAAGGTGTTCTTAGTGGTTGTTAAGGTGTTGCAATGTGGTTATATGTTTTAGTACATTGCTATGTGCTTTTAATGCGGTTCTGCAGTTAAACTTGTGGTTGCTATGTGGTTTCTAGGGTGTTGTTAGGGTGTTTTAGTGCATGCTCTATGCAGTTGTTACTTGGGCAGTTCTGAGTGGTTTTAAACGTGCAACTAAGTATTGGTTAGGTGGTTTCTAAGGTGTTCTAAGTGGTTGCTATGGTGTTAATAGGGTGTTGCTAGGGTATTTTTAGTACATTGCTATGTGGTTGTGGTTCTGAGTGTTTTAAACTTGTTACTGTGTCTTTGCTGAGGTGTTCTGAGTGGTTGTTGAGGTGTTGCTATGTGGTTACTGGGATTTTTTTTCATTGCTATGTGCTTTTAATGAGGTTCTGAGTGGATTTAAACTTGGTTGGTTAAACTTGTGGTTGATATGTGGTTTCTAGTGTGCTGCTAGGGTGTTTTAGTGCATGCTATATGCAGTTGTTACTTAGGCAGTTCTGAGTGGTTTTGAACGTGCAATTATGTGGTTGTTAGGTGGTTTCTATGGTCTTCTAAGTGGTTGCTATGGCATTGCTAGGTGGCTGTAAGGGTGTTTTTAGCGCATGCAATGCAGTTCTGAGTGGTTTTAAACATGCTATTATATGGTTGCTAGGTGGTTCTTAGGGCGTTTCAGTGCATGCTATGCATTTGTTAGGCAGTTCTGGGTAAATGGGTAAGTTCTTATATGTCCAACTATGGGGTTGCTAAGGTGTTCTGAGTGGCTGCTGGGCTATTCTGGGAGGTTGTTAATTTACATCTCAGGGGATCCGGTTCTCCAGGTCTTGTCTCGGAGGGTCAGGCTGCCCAGACTCTCTCTCTTGCTACGATCTTCTCTGTGAGCTTTGGGCTCTCGGCGGGTCACCACAGGCTTGTGCTCCAACTGGGACAGATGCTCCATGCTGCTGTACACCTGTGATTCAGACACATTACATGAGTCCTGGAATAGACTACATTACCCATAATCCTCGGTACTGTCTAATTAGCAGAACTCCCTTGGGAAGTTTGTACTTTAGTACAGGTTCGTACAGGTTTGGAAGTTGTACATTAGGTGTGTGTATGATTCTCATGAGCGAGGTCTAACCTTGCTGAAGCGTGGAGAGCAGGAGGAGAAGTGGTGAATCTCCACTGGCTCGTCGTCATTGGTGTCGTCCTCATCGTACGAGTGAACGTGATGATATCGCTCTGATCGCGCTGAAACAGACAGTGTTTAGATGAAAATGTTAACATGTGCTGAGCACCAGGGCCGATTTTAGGATTTCAATATTAGGTGGCTCAGTCCTGTGATGTTTTAAACACTATTATTTTTTAACTACGTTTTTGCAATATAAGAAGATCTACATTTATCATTTTCATTCATGGAGATAACGTGAAAAATGTGCCATGGTTTAGAGGAGGATTTCTGTCACCTGGTGGAAAACACACACTTTTAACATGAAAATTACATGAAATGAGAATTACATGAGTTTTTGCCTGACTGGGTTCAAAATGACATCAAAGCAGTTTGTTCTTCGATTTCGCATGAAATATATCGGGGCCTTAACAGACACCAGCATAAACACACACATAATCCATCCATCCGTCCGTCACTCACTGTCGAAGTAGCTGGTGTCCTCCTCCGACTCCAGATGAGGGATGAACTCGGCTTTTTGTCGGAGCAGACTGCTCCAGTCCAGATCACAGAAGAACGGATGCTGCTTCACCTCGAACGCTCCACCTGCGCACAAACACACCACTCCATTCAGCATGTGCAGAGCAATGACCCACGTAACAGTAACATGATAAAAGACAATCAATGCTCCACGAATAATCAAATGTAGATATTTATATTTATTATTATTTATATTAACCAGACATTGTGTGGTTGCTAAAATGGTCTAGAACAGGCTTGCTAGGCCGTTGCTAAGTGGTTACTAGAGTGCATACTATGGGGTTATTAGGTGATTCTGAGTGGTTTAAACTTGCTTGGTGGTTTCTAAGGTGTTCTGACTGGTTGCTAGGTGGATACTAAGGTATTTTACTGCATATTATGGGGTTGTTGGTTGAGAGATTTTAAACTTGCTATTATATGGATGCAAGGTGGTTTCTAAGGTGTTCTGAGTGGCTGCTAGGGTGTTGCTAGTTGGATACCAGGGTGTTTAGTGCATACTATTCGGATGTTAGATGAGAGATTTTAAACTTGCTACTATATGGATGCAAGGTGGCTTTCTAAGGTGTTCTGAATGGTTGCTAAGGTGTTGCTAGATGAATACTAAGGTGTTTTAGTTCTTATTATGGGGTTGTTAGATGAGAGATTTTAAACTTGCTACTATATGGATGTAAGGTGGTTTCTAAGGTGTTCTGAGTGGCTGCTAGGGTGTTGTTAGGTGGATACTTTTAGTGAATATTACGTGATTGTAAGGTGATTCTGAGTGGTTTTAAACTTGCTACTATGTGTTTGCTAGGTGGTTTCTATGGAGCATGCAGTTGTTAGGGTGCTCTGAGTGGTTTTGAACTTGCTATGGGTTGCTAGGTGGTTGCTAAGGTGTTCTGAGTGGTTGCTAAGGTATTGCTAAGTGGTCACCAGGATGTTTTAAGTGAAATTTATGGGGTTGTTGGGCGGTTCTGAGTGGTTTTAAACTTGCTAATATGTTTTGGCTAGGTGGTTTCTAAGGTATTCTGAGTGGTTGCAAAGGTGTTGCTAGGTGGTTGCGAGGGTGTTATTTAGTGCATGCTATGCAGTTAGGTGTTACTGGGAGGCGTTAAACTTGCTACTATGTGGTTAAGTTGTTCTGAGTGGTTGCTAGGTTGTTTTAGTGTATACTATGTGTAGGCAGTTCTGATTTGTTAAATGTGCTACTATGTGGTTTCTAGGATGTTTCTAAGGAGTTCTGGGTGGTTGCTAGGGTGTTGCAGGGTTATTCTGGGGGTTATTATGTCGTTGCTATGGTATTCAGACCTGGAGTCCCTCCTTCAGTGTTTTATTGTGCACAAATGGACTGGGGTTTAAGTTTTAAACTATTCTTCTGCAAAGAAATATTATTATTTAATTGTCATTATTTACACCATGGTAAAATGTTTCAGACACGGTTCATACACCCAGATTTAGAGCCCAAGTGAACAGTGTTATAATACAGCTCTAATGGTCAGAGTGCATCAGCGTGTGTTCAGGGTCACATGATACAGGTGTATGAGGTCACCTGTGCCCAGTCTGAGCAGCGGGCTGGTCTGCAGTAGAGATGAGATCAGGTGCTGTGCGTCAGCGGGGAGAGCGTCGTCCTCATCGGGCCACACGATATCATCTACACACACACACACTTTAGGTTAAATAACGCTATATTTTTCACATTCAGTATTTTGTCTTATTTTCTAGTAAAACATCCTTAAAACAAAATATATTTATTTAAAATGTGACTATTTGTTTGCTTTTTATGTTTTTGGCATTTCCTGTTAAAGGTTCACTGTTAAATATTTCATTATAGCTGGTTCATTATTACTGTTGTTTGCTTCTATAGCTATATTTTCATTATAGATATTTTACATTGTGTGCATTGTATACCTCTTTCCCTTTTCTGACTTTGATTCATGAGAAAGTTTCACAGTGTAAAATGTCAGATGTTGTGATGTTGGCTGTTTGTAGGTGCGTCTTTACCTGAGATCACCTGACCGAACAGCTCCTCCGGTGTGTCGCCGAAGAACGGCACGCAGCCCACCAGGAACTCGTAGAGAATGATGCCCATGGCCCACCAGTCCACCGGCTTCCCGTAGCCCTGCCGCAGGATCACCTCCGGGGCGATGTACTCCGGGGTGCCGCAGACCTGGGGTCAAAAAATTATTAACCAACTACACTTGCATATTGTGAAAGTGGTGTTTATGAATACAAAACTTTCCACCATTGCTAAGGAAATTGCTGAAGCATTGCTAACAAGTTGCTTAGGTGTTTGGAATTATGTTTAGCATGTTGGCGTTTGGATTTATTTTAAGAATGTTGGCGTTTGGAATTATTTTTAGAATGTTGGCGTTTGGAATTATTTTTAGAATGTTGGCGTTTGGAATTATTTTTGTGGCATTAATTCTTACCTAAAGATTTCATGAATAATGAAAATTGCCATTTTGTGTCTTTTGTTCCCTGTCTGTGATCCATGTCTTCTAATACAATATTAATATATTTTAAAAGACATAGTATTTTCTAGTACCTGTTTATCCAGGAACTCCCTGGTGTCCTTCTCGATGTGTCCCTCGTACAGGTTTGTGGTGAGACTCATGAGACCCATTTTAGACAAACCGAAATCAGTGAGTTTAATGTGACCCATGGACGTGATGAGCAGACTGACGGAGAGAAACAAACAGAGATCATGTGACACAGCAACACAAACGCACACTGAGCTGCAGTTCTGACATGTGTTTAATTATATAACACAATCTGTCCAAATGAAAAGATTTTCATTAATCTCACACAGGAAGTGTCTGTCACCGCCCAGCAGATGGCAAATGAATCCCAGCAATCGTTTAATTGAGTGTGCAGGGTCATTTAGTAAATGAAACGTTCACTGCCGTCAGCATTAAACAAATATATTCGGATTCGGTCTCGTCCACTAGGAGGCATCTTACTTGTCAGGTTTGAGATCGCGGTGGACGATTCCATAGTTGTGAATGTACTCGAGCGCCAGGACGGTTTCGGCGAAGTACATGCGTGCCATTTCCACGGGCAGCGCTCCGATATTCTTCAGCAGCGTTGCGCAGTCGCCTCCTGAGCCGCGGGAAACAAAAAACACAGAGGAGATCGCTTTAACATCTCAGATGTTTCTCCTTAATCAAAATAACTTCTCCTTCATGCATCTCTTCTCTTCTCTGATGATGAGGGCGGGGCAACCTGTCAATCACATGAGATCCACCAATAGCAAACCACAACCATCCAATCAATCCCCATGGACAAAATCAAACCCCGCCCTACATTTGTTCTTGTTTCAGAATCCATTTCACACGGATATACATCACAATAGGGAAGAAAAGACAATCGCAACTATCGTTTCATGCCGACTTCAAGAGAAACATCTGAGAGTTGATACTTAAACAAAACATATCTGAGGCCATAATAACGTCTTATGAGCAATAAAAGAGCGTGTGTTTCTCACCCTCCACATACTCCATGACCATACACAGGTGTCGTCTTGTCTCAAAGGAGCAGAACATGCTGACCACGAACGGGTTCTCGGCGAAGGTCAGGATGTCTCGCTCTACAAACGCCTGCTGGACCTGGTTCCTCAGAATCAGGTTCTGTTTGTTGATCTTCTTCATAGCGAAACGCTGCCGGGTCTCCAGATGACGGACCAGATACACCGCACTGGAAAACACACAGAAACTTCTGTCACTGTCTTGTGTGTGTGTGTGTTTGGTTATCAGGTAGATACACACACACACACTACCATTCAAGATGTAATATAAGTCTCTGGTGTCCCCAGAATGTGTCTGTGAAGTTTCAGCTCAAAATACCCCACAGATCATTTATTATAGCTTGTCAAATTTGCAAAAACACATTGTTTTTGTGTGTGTCCCTTTAAATGCAAATGTGCTGCTGCTCCCGGCCCCCTTTCCAGAAGAGGGCGGAGCTTTAACAGCTCGCGCTTCGGTTGCTCAACAACAACAAAGCCGGAGAATCTCACGCAGCCAAAATGAGGATTGTCAGTAACGGTGTTCAGCCTTACATTGTTCAAACCGGAGTCGACACTGATGGAGAGACTCAGGAAGAAGTTACAACTTTTAGAATGAAACTGGACGTTTCTGAACGGTTAGTGGATAAATTTATGGACTCATCGACTAGCATGTGTCGTCATGTTAATCTTTTGAGCAAATCATTTGTGTGTGTGTGTGTGTGTATGTGTGGGCATGTTTTTGTGAAATATCAGGACACAAACGTGTATAATGACATGGGTATGACATGGGTATTACAAGGAGAGGGTGACTTATGAGGACATTACCCATGTCCCCACTTTTCAAAAGGCTTATAAATCATACAGAATGAGTTTTTGTGAGAAAGTAAAAGTGTGCACAGTTTCCTGTGATGGTTAGGTTTAGGGGTCGGGGTAGTGTAGGGGGATAGAAAATACGGTTTGTACAGTATAAAAACCATTACGCCACATGGAATGTCCCCACATTTCACAAAAACAAACATGTGTGTGTGTGTGTGTGTGTTTACCCGTAGGCTCCATTGCTGATCAGTTTGATGGTCTGGAAATCGGCCTCTCCAGGTGGCTTCATAGGTTTCATTTTTCCCTGGAAAAGAGAAAAATCCCCGCAACACTTTATACTCATTTGCACAGGAAGTCATTATCCTCTTGTAACAGATGATAATCATTTTCAGGTTTCTTGGGACTGTGTGTGTATGTGTACTTGTACAGCTATCTTTGTGAGGACCGGTTTGAGTTTTAGACCATCGGTGTGAGTACAAAAAGAGTAATGTGAGGACATTTTGGCCGGTCCTGACTTTCTGAGAGCCCTTTAAAGGTCTGTTTGAGGGTCAAGACTTGGTTTTAGCGATCAGGTTATAATTAGGTTAAAGAGTTAGTTCACCCAAAAATGAAAATAATGTCATTTATTACTCACCCTCATGTCGTTCTACACCCGTAAGACCTTCGCTCATCTTCAGAACACAAATTAAGATATTGTTGATGAAATCCGATGGCTCAGTGAGGCCACTATTGAAAGCAAAGCCATTCAAACTCTCAAGGTCCATAAAGGTACTAAAACACATTTAAAACAGTTTATGTGAGTTAAGTGGTTCTATCTTAATATTATAAAGCGACAAGAATACATTTTGTGCGGCAAAAAAAAAAAAAAAAGACTTTTCAACAATATCTATACGGGCGATTTCAAAACACTGCTTCGGAGCACGAATCGAATCAGTGAATCGGAGTGCCAAAGTCATGTGACTTCAGCAGTTTAGCCGTTTGATAGGAGATTCGAAACAAAAGATTAATAAAGCTCAGAAGCGGTGTTTTGAAATCAGCCCATATAGATATTGTTGAAAAGTCGTTATTTTGTTTTTTTGGCGCACAAAAAGTATTCTTGTCGCTTTACAATATTACATTTACATTTATGCATTTAGCAGACGCTTTTATCCAAAGCGACTTACAGTGCATTCAGGCTAACATTTTTTACCTTACATGTGTTCCCTGGGAATCGAACCCACAACCTTTTGCGCTGCTAACACAATGCTCTACCACTGAGCCACAGGAACACTATTAAGATAGAACCACTGAACTCACATGAACTGTTTCAAATATGTTTTTAGTACCTTTATGGACCTTTTCTCTGAGCCATCGGATTTCATCAACAATATCTTAATTTGTGTTCTGAAGATGAATGAAGGTCTTACGGGTGTAGAACGACATGAGGATGAGTAATAAATTACATTATTTTCATTTTTAGGTGAACTAACCCTTTAAAGGCAGGTTTAGGGTAAGGGTTCGGGTTAGGCACTTAGTTGTGATGGATAGGGTTAGGTCAAGGAACTGGAGACTGCAATGTGTCAATGAATGTCCTCACAAAGACAGATGTACAAGTGTGTGTGTGTGTGTGTTTGTGTTAGTGTGTGTTCAGACCTCTGCAGAATCGTCTGTCTCTGGTGTGACTGGACCCTCGCTGTCGTAGTGCTCTCGACTGACCATCTCTGAAACACAGACGTCACAGACGGTCAGTGACCTGCACACAGATCCTCTATAATGTAATTAGTGTGTGATTGTGCATCTCACCCTCCAGAGGGTCTCGCGTCAGGCCCAGCTGGCTGATGATGTAGCGTGGGATGTCGGTCTTCATCAGGTGTCCTTCTTTAGCGTGATCTTCAGCCGCCTCCAGCAGATGATAAAACTCCTCTGGGTTGAACTCCTGCACACGTGTCAGAGCCACATCTATTACTGTTGCCATCCGGTTGCTAATAGTTTTTGTAACCGTCTATAAATAAAGCTGAATTAAATTGAACATTTGTAATTTGCTGAAGCACATGAACATTCACCCCAAAACTTTGCTCGAGGCTCATTTCGTGAGCTTCTCAGTTTAACAGGGATAATGAATCGTTCATGTGGTTTAATCCTGGAGCAGCACAGAAACATTTTCAAATGACTGTCTGAGATTTAGAGGCAGTGAATCACAGAAGGTCAATGATAACAGTGACATGCTGATTCAATCTAAATGCTAATGCAGGTGCAAGTCGCTCTTATTTCTAGAATACTTTTCTGAAGTTGGAGTAAAAAAAGTTTTGCTGGAGTCCAGAGGGGTTTGGAGTGAGCAGGAATAAGGCTTGAATGGATGAAAGAACAAACAAAACATATTTTCTCACCAAACACTCCAAAAGTCGGGCAGGTCGAGCAATGATGAAGAGGAGTTTCTTCACCAACTCAGTGACGAAGGTCAACTCTGAACTCTCTGACCGCTTATACGCCTGAGATAGAGAGTAAGAGAGATGAATGAAAGCTGATGCCACTGATTTCTAAAATATTATTATGCATATAATATAATAAACTTCACAATGTAAGTAATATATAATAAACATTTCAGTAAAAAGACCGTTCTTGACAGGTTTAATGCGATGAACTCACGTCATCCAGAAGTTTCTCCAGGTTCTCCTGCAGCTCAAAGAAGTAGACAGACGTGATGAGACCTTCTCCAGATTTGGTCAGGCAGTCTCTGGACAGCTCGATGATCTGGTGGTGGATGAAGCTCAGGACCCCGTCGGCCAGCGGCAGAACACTCTCGGGACAATATTGGTGGATGAAAACACACAACCGGCCCTCCATCTGTGCCGTGGCCTGACAGGAACAAATAAAGAGATTATTTATGAAGAAAAAGATAGATAAAGATAGACAGACAGATAAATTATCTAGTAATATTATTATTATTATTTCTAGATTGTTAAAGGATAAGTTCACTTTCAAATGAAAATTTCCTGATAATTTACTCACCCCCGTGTCATCCAAGATGTTCATGTCTTTCTTTCTTCAGTCAAAAAGAAATTAAGGTTTTTGATGAAAACATTCCAGGATTATTCTCCTTATAGTGGACTTCAATGGAGCCCAAACGGTTGAAGATCAAAATTACAGTTTCAGTGCAGCTTCAAAGGGCTTTAAACGATACCAGACGAGGAATAAGGGTCTTATCTAGCAAAACCATCACTCATTTTCTAAAAAAAAATGTAAAAATTAGAATTCCGGCAGTGTATACACTGCTAAGTGTATTACTGCCCTCCTCAGGTCAAAGTTTGAACTAATTATTATATACTTGCACAAGCATATTGTATATGACAATTTAGTTCAAACTTTGACCTGTGGAGGGCAGTAATACACTTAGCAGCTGGAATTCTAATAAAGAAAAAGAAGAAGAAGAAGAAGAGAGAGCTAGTTCAAGATGAGCATTTATGGTTAAAATGTATAAAAAAAAAATTTTTAAATTAGAAAATGAGCGATGGTTTCTCTAGATAAGACCCTTATTTCTCGTTAGGGATAGCTGTAAACTGTAAGTTTGACTCCATTGAAGTCCACTATATGGAGAAAAATCCTGGAATGTTTTCATCAAAAACCTTAATTTATTTTCGACTGAAGAAAGAAAGACATGAACATCTTGGATGACATGGGGGTGAGTAAATTATCAGGAAAATTTAATTTGAAAGTGAACTAATCCTTTAATTACAAAAAACTAAAATATATAATAAAATATTATTACTATTATAAAG
>RJVU01072175.1:551262-564507 GCA_003731715.1 Anabarilius grahami
ACAAAAATGTCTTTTAAATATATATTACAACATATTTTAACATTTGATATAGTTGTGTAGACATTTTTAATTTTATTTTTATTTTAGTTTTTTAGTTTTAATTTTTGTCTCTTCAGTCGCCCTCAGTTAACCTGACGTTGCTCTGACGATATAAATGTGTTTGTCTTACAGTAAACTGAGAGACAGACACCAGACACCAGTTAAGAGTTTCAGTGTGTGTGTTAGTGTCAGTTCAATCTCTCACACACACAGAGCGGCATGTTGTTAGAAAGTAAAAATCAATATAGTCTCCTCTAGGATGGCTAATGTTAGGAAAGAGCTTCACATGACGAGGTCAGCACTTCATGACACTTGGGCTACTTAAATCAGCAGTATCTAAGCAGTAATGTTTGCTCAATCAACTACCTCAGATGTTTCTCCTAAAATCAATAAAAAATCAAAAAGACCTAAATGAGTCACTCCAGTAAGAGTCTAGAGCTGTAAAATGAATGTAAAGAGCAACTCAGATCATTGGATGAGAAATGTTTGAGTCTATATTGAGATTTCTGACTTTTGATTTGCAGACTTTTGGATCTTGAGCAAATCTGAGCTCAGTTTGAGACATTCTTGAGATCTCTTCTGAAGCTCTAAAGGAGACACATGTGAGATTACTGGGGTCTTTTTCTCAGAAGAAACATCTGAGAAGAAAGCACCTAATTTTATAGCTTATTATTGTCCTTGGTTTTTAAAATGATGTTAATAATAATGCAAAATCGTCTTGTGATATTGCATGACGGTGAAATTAGGATAGAATTGGCCACCACTACGTTTTCATTATGCCTCCGCTGTCATTTTGCTTTTAATAGTGGTGCAGCAGGAATCAGAGTTCACTGATCACGTGATGAGATGACTGACGAGACCATGGCGAAAGATTTGTTGCAGAACAGAGCCTGAGCGTCTGATATATGTCTTATCTTGTAAAATAACAAGATTATCTTGTAATTCTGCACAGCATCACCGCTTCCTATTCACAGAGTACGCGCGATCGCAAAATCGAAAGCGAAAGTAAAACGCGAGCGCACATTCAAACACGATTTCAATACCCCGCATTTTGAAAGCGGCTCTTTGATGCATGCAAATATCTCCCAATATGAAAGCTATCTTAAGCTGGGCTGTGTAGTTGTAACCATCTCTGAGGTCTCTATCATGCTTGAAGAAAGATTTGGTCTGTATTTGCACTTTGAACATTGAGAGTACTGTTTTTATTTCTATGATCAATTTGTGGAAAGGAGTTCAGTTAGGAGGTCACAAGTTGTAGAAGCTCATAAATCATGTACAGTTCTGAGGTCTGAAGAGACTCGTATGAAATCATACAGGAGATAAGCAGTCAGTTGAGTTTGTGGCAAAACCTTTTACAGTGCTTGAGTATTGTTGTCTTTTACTGCATATGATAATTCACACTCAGAAAGTAGCACTGAAATTACATTCATGACAAGATGATTAGTTAAAACATTTCAAATGCACCTGCAGATGATTTTTCTAGTCACGTATTTTGTCATTGAGGATTTCTTTAAAGGGATAGTTCACCCAAAAATGAAAATGTGATGTTTATCTGCTTACCTCCAGGGCATCCAAGATGTAGGTGACTTTGTTTCCTCTGTAGAACATAAATTATGATTTTTAACTCCAACCGTTGCGGTCTGTCAGGGGGCAGTCGTGGCCTAATGGATAGAGAGTCGGACTTGTAACCCAAAGGTCATGGGTTCGAGTCTCAGGTCCGGCAGGGATTGTCGGTGAGGGGAGTGAATGTCCAGCGCTCTCCCCACCCTCAATACCACGACTGAGGTGAGACCCTTGAGCAAGGCACCGTACCCCCAACTGCTCCCCGGGCGCCGCAGCAATGGCTGCCCACTGCTCCGGGTGTGTGTTCACGGTGTGTGTGTTCACTGCTGTGTGTGTGCACTTGGATGGGTTAAATGCAGAGCACAAATTCCGAGTATGGGTCACCATACTTGGCCACATGTCACTTCACTTTATAATGCATATCAATGGGAACTAACCGGATGTGCAGGGCAGTTGGACATAGTGGTGTTTCAGAGGTAAAAAATGATATAAATACTGTTCGGTTTCTCACACAAACCGATCGTTTCGTGTCTTAGGACATCAATGTGTCGTCACGAGCCACAGGGTTTCATTTGGATTTGTCTGTGCATGTTTTTTTGACTCTTATAGATAAGTTCCCATTGCCGTGCATTATACGGCTGACAGACAGCAACGGTTGGAGTTAAAAATCATCATTTGTGTTCTACTGAAGAAACAAAGTCACCTACATATTGGATGNGATAATTCACACTCAGAAAGTAGCACTGAAATTACATTCATTACAAGATGATCAGTTAAAACATTTCAAATGCACCTGCAGATGATTTTTCTAGTCACGTATTTTGTCATTGAGGATTTCTTTAAAGGGATAGTTCACCCAAAAATGAAAATGTGATGTTTATCTGCTTACCTCCAGGGCATTCAAGATGTAGGTGACTTTGTTTCCTCTGTAGAACATAAATTTGCGGTCTGTCAGTCAAATAATGCATATCAATGGGAACTAACCGGATGTGCAGGGCAGTTGGACATAGTGGTGTTTCAGAGGTAAAAAATGATATAAATACTGTACGGTTTCTCACACAAACCGATCGTTTCGTGTCTTAGGACATCAATGTGTCGTCACGAGCCACAGGGTTTCATTTGGATTTGTCTGTGCATGTTTTTTTGACTCTTATAGATAAGTTCCCATTGCCGTGCATTATACGGCTGAAAGACAGCAACGGTTGGAGTTAAAAATCATCATTTGTGTTCTACTGAAGAAACAAAGTCACCTACATATTGGATGTGCTGGGGGTAAGCAGATAAACATCAAATTTTCATTTTTGGGTGAACTATCCCTTTAAGAAATACTAAAAAAAAAATCTTGTCTCGTCTCGTGAGCTAACTGCCTCGTCACACCCCTAATATATATATATATATATATATATACTGTATATATGCTTGTGTGCTCACAGGTTTTAAGAGATGACAATGGTGAAGGTAGACAGGTGTGAGAAACAGGTAGAGAGATGCTGTGGTGTGAGACAGGCGTGTGTGCTTTACCTTGGGGAAACGCTCCCTGTAAACATGATTCATCATGATGATCTCATTGTCATAGCAGGAGTGAGAACGACCCGGACTGAAGACATGAGAGAGAGAGTGTGTGTTAAACACAACTACTGCAACAAACACACACGAGCATGAGTATGTGTGTGTGTGTGTGTTCACCTCAGGCTGCGTGAGCGCGGTCGTATGTGGGGTGAACAGCGTCCACCGTCATCGTCAGTGATGCTCTCTGTGCTGCCGAAGTGGTTGGACAGGAAGTGCAGCTCGTCCATGGTGGGTTGAGACGGCAGCTGGTGCAGACGCTCCTGAGACGAGCTGGAAGACTGGAGATAAACACAGAGATTTACAACTAAAGCCAGCTAAACACAGAATGAAGCTATGAACAGGATGTAAACAATCTGGAACCAGCAGCTCAGTTTCAATCCCTAGTGAGCCGCCTGCTGAGACAGTATTTTAAGACATCATATAGGTGCTGTCCTGACATGAACAGCTGTTCTAAACAGCAGTCAGCAAAATAATGCTTTTTTAAAACAAAGAAAGTTTTTAGTTTAACTGTCTACTCTCTGCACTTAAAACCCATGGTAATTAAATATGCTGGGTTTATCTGGCAAAGATTCTCAGTGTGTTACAAAACAGCTCTGCTGTGAGAGCATGGTTTATTTTTATCAGTGTAGTGAGCAGGTCTCTGACTGTACAGTGAAAGATACAGTATATACGGCACACGCCGGCAGGAATGACCCACAGCTGAAGTGCATTTGGGTGTGTTTGTCTGGATCACATCTGATGTGTCAGTGTGCAGATGCTGCTGCACCAGAACATTGATCACACATGACCTACAGACACACACGCATCTGCTCCATCTGTGAGCATGTGTGTGTGTTTAAATGAGAGCCTGAAATACCGTTGAACTGGGTGTGTTGGTTCCATATCCAGAAGAGGGAAGAGACGCCAGTGACCATCGACGCCCATCACTAGAGAGATAGATAGATAGATAGATAGATAGATCATTAATATGAGATGATCTTCCAGTTTAAAGGATTAGTTCACTTTCAAATTAAAATTTCCTGATAATTTACTCACCCCCATGTCATCCAAGATGTTCATGTCCTTCTTTCTTCAGTCGAAAAGAAATGAAGGATTATTCTCCTTATAGTGGACTTCAATGGCCTCCAGATGGTTAAAGGTCAAAATTACAGTTTCAGTGCAGCTTCAAAGCGTTCTACACGATCCCAGACGAGGAATAAGGGTCTTATCTAGAGAAACCATCGCTAATTTTCTAAAAAATAAAATAAAAATAAATTATATAAGTTTTAACAATAAACGCTCATCTTGAACTAGCTCTCTTCTTCTTCTCTATAAGAATTCAGGCAGTGTAGACACTGCTAAGTGTATTACTGCCCTCCACAGGTCAAAGTTTGAACTAATTATTATATACTTGCACTAACATATTGTATATGACAATATAGTTCAAACTTTAACCTGTGGAGGGCAGTAATACACTTAGCAGTGTCTACACTGCTGGAATTCAAATAGAGAAGAAAAAGAAGAGAGCTAGTTCAAGATGAGCATTTATGGTTAAAATTTTTGAAAAATGAGCGATGGTTTCTCTAGATAAGACCCTTATTTCTCGTCTGGGATCGCTGTAAACTGTAATTTTGACCTTTAACCGTTTGAAGTCCACTATATGGAGAAAAATCCTGGAATGTTTTCATCAAAAACCTTAATTTCTTTTCAACTGAAGAAAGAAGATGTCATCTTGGATGACATAAGGGTGAGTAAATTATCAGGAAATTTTAATTTGAAAGTGAACTAATCCTTTAAGCTGTAACGATGTTAACTAAGTGTTTATGTTATAGTAAAGTCTAAAGTGTGTGTTTATTTACCGTCTGGAGGAAGCGAAAGAGAAATGTGCAGGAGTGCTGGGAGAGAAGTTACGAGGGCTGTCCAGAGGACTACTTCCTGTGTGGACAGGAAGAAACAGGACAGAATAAGCATCTCAGTTAGTCTATAACAGTTTGTTGTTTCACAGGCTGCATCAAACACATGAGCTCTGGAAGAATGTGGTTAACTTGAAACTGGTTAGAGCTGGTTGACCATCTATAGGATTATCAACACACCAGCATTCAGTTCCAAAAACCATCTGGACCACCTGGTTTGTCCAGCAAGTTGGTTTGTTAGCTGGATTTCCAGCAGGGGGCGGGGCCACTCACCGATGTGTCCCGGTAATGGGGAATGTGGGCGGGGCAGAGTCGGCGAGGTCAGAATCAAACTCTTCCGGTTACTGCGGCAACTACAGACAAACAAACAGAGAATTAAATGCTTTAAGTATGAATTGTTTTCCTATTCATTTTCCAACATCAGAGAAAATGAGGTTCAGTCGGATTAAGAAATCTTCAGTGCCAAGAACAGAGAAACTGCGTTTGTGCGTGTGTGTGTGCCCTGCAGTAGAACAACAGCGATACAGAAAATTCCATTTCCACAGTCATCAATCTCAGTCGGTGTGTACCGGCGCTCTGAAGAAACAGAGAGGCACTCTGGACGAGAGAGAGATAAGGATGAAGGGATAAAAAGAGAGAGAGAGAGAGAGAGAGATAATGGAGGAGTGGGAGTGAACGAGAGTTACTTGATACGCCTTGAGTGAGTGTATGAGAGCCATTATACACCATTACAGACATACACAGACTCAGAGTGTGTGTGTGTGTGTATGTGTGTGTATAATCAGCTACATTGAGCAGAGAGCAGCCAAAAAACTGCTGAATGAACAGACTAAATAAAGTCCTATAGGGTTTGTGTGTCCCAAATCCAGCAAATCAGAAGTCTTTTGGTGCTTCTATGACAAAAAACCCTGAAAAGAAAGATTTGATATTTGAAATTTGATCGCAGACTGTCGCAATGATGTCGACATCATTAGGAAGGATGTTAAATAGCACTGCCTAATACAGTACTGGTAAAAACACACACAGGTGTAGACAGAAGATTAGTTGACTCTTAAGGGATCATCCTGAACAGAGCGACCTCTTTTAAAGAGACAGTGACCTTCTAAACCCTTTAAACATGTCATGAAAATTGGACTTTTTCCATTCTTAAGTGCTATAATCAGGTCCCTGGTGCATCTACCAATCCAGAAAACACGAAAAAGCACAACCCAGTAACTTTGTTTTGGCAAGCTTTTCTCTGCAAGCATGTAAAAAAACGAGCCGCTCAGATTTCTCTCCCCTAGTGATGTAGGAAGGCGATCTTATTATAATATTACTGCCCCTTAATCTGCACGATTCCACCCACGGCGCCGCCATTTTGTTTTCGCAAGCAACAACAGTGTACCAGTTCTAACGCCATGGCAAAAGTTCAAGCAAAGCATGCTAACTGTTCTGTCGCTGCAGCACAGACGAGCACTGAACACTGTTTAGAGTCTCGTTAGCTTGAATAGCCTGCAAGTTGATCATGACAAGCTCAGTTGCTAAAAAAAGGAGTGTTTCTGTCCGAGCGATATTTTGGAAAAAATATTAGACCATTCATAGCATTTGATAGCAGTCATAAACATTAGCCTGGTGTGTATGGCTCTGTTTGACAAACAGGTACGCTATGTGTAGTGGGCGTCCATACAGGTTTTGCACAAAAGATTAACATGACGGCACATGCTAGTCGATGAGTTGAATCAACTCCACAGCAACTACATAAATTTATCCACTAACCATTCAGAAACGTCCAGATTCATTCTAAAAGTTGTAACTTCTTCCTGAGTCTCTCCATCAGTGTCGACTCCGGTTTGAACAATGTAAGGCTGAACACCGTTACTGACAATCCTCATTTTGGCTGCGTGAGATTCTCCAGCTTTGTTGTTGTTGAGCAACCGAAGCGTGAGCTGTTAAAGCTCCGCCCTCTTCTGGAAAGCGGGCCGGGAGCAGCAGCTCATTTGCATTTAAAGGGGCACACAAAAAACGGCGTGTTTTTACTCACACCCAAATAGAGGCAAATTTGACAAGCTATAATAAATGATTTGTGGGGTATTTGAGCTGAAACTTCACAGATACTTTCTGGGGACACCAGAGACTTATATTACATCTTGTGAAAAGGGGCATATTAGGTCCTCTTTAAAGCCTACTGTATCATATTTGATACGCAAAGTTGCCTCTAAATGATCAACATGAACAAAGCTTTGCTGAAAAACCTGTTGCACACAATCTACCACATGCCCTATGTCATCTGATTGATTTAGTTTATAGTTTTTTTAACAAGTAAAGGCATTTTAGTATAATTGTAAAAACATCCACCTTCATCTTAGGGGTGTGCGATATCACGTTTTTTGATCGTGAACGATTAAAATGTCTCCACAATCTGCTTTTGAAGAAATATCGCAGTATGATGCTACAGCGGATCAGTTGCAGTTCTGGCACCCCCCGTCCCAACATACTGTACAACACAACACACATTCACATCACGTTAACGCAGAGTTGCACTTATTCACAATCATTAAAGTTTATTATCTGCATGCACTTTAAATCCTTGCCGCCTAAACATTTTATTTGCATGCTGTTTTGATATGCTTTTCTGTGCTTTTTTCCACTAAAAGCCTTTCAAACAGCGTGCGAGTACTAAACTAAGTTATCTTTCATGTCTCATTGTGCTTAAACTGTCAAATACACAAAAGGTTTACATAAACACAGACAGTTATGTTTTAAACGGAAACAGGATGTGTGTCTGTATATTAGATCCGTACATTCAGTCTTAAAGTGACGGCAGCCTAATAAACCTGCTGCCGCTTGTCATTAATGTTGATCAAACAACAAAAGACAAAGAGAAAATCACTCACTGCTCTTCACTGAATAACTTCAGTAGCTTTAATAAGAATCAGTGTGTATATATAATTTATACGGTGACGTCGATATAGTGTTTTATTTTTACATTTGTTTATTCAATCAATTACTTGAATACTACTGTTAAATGTGAAAGAATGAAGCACTGTTTATTTCATTTGTACATTATATTGTGTATTTGTAATGTGCATATTTGTTTATTTTTAATAACAAAGATAAAAAAAATTATGAAATAAAGATTTTCATCTTCCACCCCCTACTTTGGCCTAAATTTTTAAAATAGGAAAATTAGTTTGGTTGTACTTCTTAGTCACTTGCAAAATAGTAAAACCAACATGAAAAAAATCTTGATAAATCGGGATTTTCCTGAAAAAAAAAAAATGTGATATGATATTTTTTGCCATATTACCCACCCCTACTTCAGCTCATGGATCATGTGTTTTTTGCTGTGAAATCTTTACCGATTTTTTATAAAGTAGATGTAAGAATAACTTTAATATTGTTAGTAATATTTCAAGAAGAACACTTACTGGACTGAAGCAACTTACTTGATTATCCATACATCTGTTTTTGGAAAAATCATGTTCAAATGTGAGTATCTAATATGATCCAACAGGCTTTTGAGGATTATATATTTTAAAACTACATATTTATGCTCAGTTTGGTCGTCTGAATAAAACTGAGGTGTTTTTTCATATGCCAGGCTTTATAGGGTTAACAGGCAGGATTGACCTTTAAAAATAAACAATATAATACTGTGTTGTTTGGTTTTTATTTATTTGTTGCGTCTCTTGTGGACTGTTGATTTAAATCTGTTGTTTACAGTACCTGCATCTAGATTTTTTTAATATTTTGTCTAAAGGTACAAAAAACTGTTTCATTTAAAAGAAATGTGACTATTATTTCACATTTCAGGCATATTTCAGGGTTACAGTACCTCCTAATATCAACATACGCTTTATTATTAGAGGTCTGACACAGTGTGTCTCAACATTTACATCTTTCTACTGACACATTCAGCATCAACATGGAAGATTTAAGACCAAAACTTTAGAAGATGTAAGAAAGTGCATGCTAATAGATCAATGATTCACCAATGCATTCAAATGATCAACAAGTAATTCACGAAGCAAAAAAGTTTGCAGGACTTAATGACTAATAACCCTAGTCTCAACAAATAGTAAAATGTTGTTCATTTTGAGTCAAACAACATAACCTGTGGCTCAAATACACAAGATGAACATTGTGATTCAATCGAACACCATAACACCACTATACGCATAAAATATCATATTAAATGAGATCCCAGCATTGACTAACATGTTAAACTCACTGCATTGATGAGGTCATTCAGTTAGTGTGTCACCAGCTGCAGGTAAACAAGGACCTCAGCGACATCTTCATGGGCATTAAAATGGCATTTAAAACAGATTTTAAAAACATTTCACCTTTTAGTGCGACGAAACATGCCGCCCTGCATGATCAAGAGCGCAAAGAAGACACAGCCGCTCAGAAATAACCAGCGTGCATCACAAACATCATCAGATGGAGAACGGTTAGAGCGTCTGGCTTTGCTCACACACTGGAAAATAGAGTGCAGGGGGGAATTCTGGGTAAAATCTCGAGGGCAGCGGATGATACCAAGACGAATGTTAAAAGAGGGGGAGCAGGTGCAGTGCATCCGTTCATAAGATGCTGCTGAGGGAGTGTGTGTGTGTTTCTAAATTTAAGTGCAATATGCTTTTTCCCAGAGGTCACGGTGGATGATATAACTAAGAGTCACAAAATAAAAAAACTAAGTGAATGAAGAAAGCTTTTAGGGAAATGGACAGAGAGAGAGAGAGAGAGGCATCCTGACAAAGAGAGACAGATTGAGTTTGTACTGCACACAAAATGAACCTGTATAAATGCTGTTAATAAGAAAAAAAAATTTTATGCGACAGTTCATTTTGTTGCTGATTTAAAATATGTTTAAATATGTTTTTGAGATTTCAGGATTGCCCCATTCAAGCAGATAGGACTTGGTCTTGGATGCCCGAAATAACTGCCGGGAGGTGTTGCAAATATGGCGAACAGAGTTTCCTTGAAAGGGACTTTGATAAATCCCTCGATGCGAAACAAAAAAACTCATGTGTCCTCAACAGAGGATGTGATTGGATAACTGGACAAACTAAAATCGCACTTCACAGGATCTCAAATGTTGGTTTGGTTGTTCTGAAACGCCTTAGCCAAAGTCTGTCATCAAAATTATTTGGTTTAATTACTTCCAAGAAGCGTCTCACTCAATTGCATTCCCAAACACCAGCATCCGAATGCAAGATCACATGACAGCATTGATTGGATTTCGTCTGCGCGCTCATTAACGATGGAGGAAAAAAGATCCATCATTTCTTCCCTGATTGCATCAGCTTCCATTTTTATTACAGATATTTTGCACCTGTTTTCCCGGAAGTAGCGATTTTGAACACATGGGATAGAAATGGTGCAAATGTTTATGCAATATTACAATTTTGCTCAAGTTAAATTCCCAACTTTGGATGAAAACGTGACGCAGTTACTCATTTGTTATGGAGTTTTCAAAACAAACCCTGATACATGCATCTAAAAAGATGCATATGAAACATTTTATCTTCTTCTAATCATTGAAAATGAACTCACCTGCTGTTCTTACGGGGCAGAGGAAGATCCTTCTGGGACGAAGACAACAAGACGAAGATGAAGAAACACACAGAGAGAAAAAAGAGATCAGATGGGAGTTTGAAATAAGCACAGTATCTCAGACACACTTATAATGCTGTTAAATTAGATACAAAGTACCAGAATAAGCATCATTTACAGAAAAGAAAGAAGCACTTTACAATAAACATGAAATCTTATTTAAAATGGAACATTATTTTAAATTGTTATCGAAAGTTGATATATCATAAGAAATATAATAATCATGAACTAACAAAAAGCAATACATTTTTACAGCATTTATTATTTGTTAATGTTAGTTAATAACATTAACAAAGCAAACTTTACGAGCAAAACACTTGACAAAACAAAGTTTGTCTGAGTTTAAATGATAAAACAATAGATATAGTGTTGAAAATTAAGACAAACTATTTAATAGGTTTAATGTAAAGTGTGTGAATGTCACTGAATTTGTATTTGAAACAGTTTTGGCACGTTATTCTAAAAATGCAAATGAAACCGTCTGTTCGGTTTCTGTGGACAAAACACACTGGAACAAACAAACTAAACACACTTGGCATACGCAGAGAGAAGCTGATGTTGTTCTGGCAGCGTTCCCGTCCTTCATTTCTCTCGCTGTACGTCTTTGATAGAACACGCGACTAACCACATAATATCCTCTCATTCGTCTTACAGACAGACTCTCTGTCTCTCTCTGTGCAGAACTTCAGCAGATGTTCATTCAGACCCAGAGAAACAACACGCCGCACATGTTAAACAGATCTGAACCTCCAAACTGATTCAGAATTTACTTCTTTTACTTTCTTAATTCATGCTCTTGGTCTTACTGTGAATGATTTGTCAGTGCATGTATCAAAAAAATATTGAGTTAGACCATCTACATCCTGTCAATCACACTCCAAGCCCCGCCCTCTAAAGGTATATCAGCCAGTCTGATGTCAGCAAACTATTGTATGGAAGCTTGTTCCACTAGGGAATAAAACATTTTTTTTTTTTTTTTTTTTTAAGGTAATTGCGCATTTTAATTGCACAATTCTGACTTTTTTATCACAATTGTGAGTTTATCTCTCACAATTCTGAGAAAAAAGTAATTGAGAGTTATAAAAATGTTTTACCTCGCAATTCCAAGTTTTACAAATCGCAATTACTTTTTTCTCAGAATTCTGAGATATAAATTTGGAATTCTGACTATTTTTTACCTCGCAATTCCAAGTTTATAACTCGCAATTACTTTTTTTCTCAGAACTGTGAGATATAGAATTCTGACTATTTTTTACCTCGCAATTCCAAGTTTATAACTTGCAATCACTTTTTTCTCAGAATTCTAAGATATAAACTCAGAATTCTGACTTTTTAACCTCGCAACGCCAAGTTTATAACTCGCAATTACTTTTTTCTCAGAATTGTAAGTTATAAACTTGGAATTCTGACTATTTTTTACCTCGCACCTCCAAGTTTATAACTCGCAATTACTTTTCTCTCAGAATTGTAAGTTATAAACTTATAATTCTATTTTTTACCTCGCAATTCCAAGTTTATAACTTGCAATCACTTTTTTCTCAGAATTCTAAGATATAAACTCAGAATTCTGACTTTTTTTATCTCGCAATTCCAAGTTTATAACTCGCAATTACTTTTTTTCTCAGAACTTATAAATTTGGAATTCTGACTATTTTTTACCTCGCAATTCCAAGTTTATAACTCGCAATTACTTTTTTTCTCAGAACTGTGAGATATAGAATTCTGACAATTTTTTACCTCGCAATTCCAAGTTTATAACTTGCAATCACTTTTTTCTCAGAATTCTAAGATATAAACTCAGAATTCTGACTTTTTAACCTCGCAATTCCAAGTTTATAACTCGCAATCACTTTTTTCTCAGAATTCTAAAATATAAACTCAGAATTCTGACTTTTTTAACTTTGCAACGCCAAGTTTATAACTCGCAATTACTTTTTTCTCAGAATTTTAAGATATAAACTTGGAATTCTGACTTTTTTTAACCTCACAATTACAAGTTTATAACTCGCAATTACTTTTTTTCTCAGAATTGTCAGTTATAAACTTGGAATTGCGAAATAAAAAAGTCTGAATTGTTAGTTAAAAAGTCACAATTACCTTTATATTTTTCATTCTGTGGCAAAAAAAACCCTGCATGGCAAACATGCAGTTTCAGCATAAAAGCTTTTGCTGAACACAGCCCACTGTCACCTTAAGCCAATTATATTTAAACAAAAAAGTATTCATATTTCAATGGAGACATTTTATGTTCATCAACAAAACAAAAGAAGCTTGCAGCAGCTTTAATCAACAAACATCATTAGTATCGATTGACATTGATCACTAATCAATAGGAGCGCTCAGATGTCCTTGGACACATGTGCACACGTGTGTGTGCGACTGTGCGTGTGTGTGCTTTCAGAATAAATGTTGTGCCACATTTTACAAGATTCACACAGGAACACAGATCTAGAGATCTAGAGATGAAACCCATCAAGATCATTTCCAGGTATTTCACCACAGCAAAAAATAAGAACATTTTTTTTACATAAAGAAATGGACCATTAAGACTGTGACATTATTTTCATGTCAATTTCCTTCAAAATCA